>JABSTT010003175.1:0-33464 GCA_013339685.2 Hyalomma asiaticum
CGAATCCCGTAGCCACCTTCGCCGAGTGGACACCTTTGTTCGTATATGTGATGGGCCAGCATAGATAGGCAGTGGGGCACCGGCCGGAAAAATTTCCGGGGGGGGGGGGGGGGGGCTTCAGCCCGGTCAGCCCATGCCTGCTTACGACACTGTCGGCCGCGGCGGTTGCATTTTAGATCAAGGCAAAAACGCTAGATACATGTGTAATTTGCGTTATGGGTGCACGTTAGAGGATCGCTGGTTTGGTCAAAATTGTCGGAGCCCTCCGCTACGACGTGCTTTATAATCATATCTTGATTGTGGCATCTGAAACACCCCAACTTCGCGGCCTGCTTAACAGCCTGATTTTCCATATCTATAGATGCAGTGCAGGCCGGAAAAAAAGGTCACCAGCACCAATTCGCCGGCTCTGATTCAAGGTCAAGCACGTGATACGAAGAATGGCTGCTGTGATAGGTTTTCAAACCAGAGCTACATCGGTCGCCTGTAACTATACCAGAGGATCAGCCGTGTAGCATTCTCGACGTGACTCACCGGACGAACTAAACTGGCAGAGCACATAAAGCCACCGCCCGCTTCCCTGAAAAGGCGCGACTTCCATTATTAGGAAAGAGGAGACACCTGATGCACGTACTATTCCTCAACTTATTCACTCAGCCTCGTGCTTACGATTGTTTTACAACCACATCTGCACTGAAAAATGGCTTCATTGCTCCTGTCACACTGACGGAAGTAAAGCGCATGCATCGAGTGCACTCCTCGCATACACACGGAATAACTTTTGCTTCCCTTTTTTCACTGCGAGAGAGCACAACCCTCCATGCTGCACCATTTAGGCAGTACGCTCATCTCCCCATTTATATTTATGCTAGTTATTATAATTTTACTTCTCCGTGCAACGCACCTGAAGATGGCGCGATATCCCATACGCTCTCCCTTCATCCAACAGCAAAACATGCCGGAGCATGGTAGGATCCGAGGATCCCATTGGAATTTTGTACGAAACATCTCGACGGCGGTAAACTAGCGCTTGAAGTCTCCCGGTAATTATGTGCACAGACGTGCGGAGCTTTTGGCTGTGTAGTCGTTACACCGGTCAGTCTATGTGCGCAGCAGCTGTACTTGTTATTCAAGCTCGTTAGACCTGTTAGAGAATATTCTAGACGTCGAAGCCTTACTGTATTGGGTCACATTTGGAGGTAACAATACTTGATGTTTTGAGTGCCAAAAGGACGATACGCTTTAAAGGCAAGACCATAGACGAGAGCTCCAGAAATTTCGACCACCTGCGGTTCCTTAACGTGCCCTAACGTCGTACAGTACACGAACCTCTAGTGTTTTCCGCTCCATCGAAATGTGACAGGCGCGGTTCCGAATCGAACCCGCCTCCATCGGGCCTGCAGCGGAGCGTCACAAGCACGGTACTAAGTCGGCGGTCTTTCATTGCAGTGCGGCGAAATGCCACGTGGTTGTGAGCTCAGTCAGGTATTGCTGGCATCGACGATGGGAATGCCGAGAAGCCCACCGGGCTGCGATCTCTCAAAGTTTTAAAGGAAAGCTGAAGAGGAGGAGGATCTTTCGTGCGTTACTTAATTAACCTTCTAAAATACCAAGAGCACAACTATTGGCGCAATAGAGCGCTTACTACGCGAGAAAACGCACAAAGAGAAAATGCAGGCAGTGACGGCGCCTTCACGTTTCCAGACAAAGTGACCGTGACAGCAGACGTTTTGCAGGCAATATTTATGGCCCACAAATACATATTCCTCTACGAATGAATCACGTTGTGTTGTATGGAGGACGGGGAGGGTAGGGGTTATGGGTGGGTCGAGGAGATACTGTACGTAGCAAGTTTCATCGAATTTCATTGAGCCAATGAGAACAAAATGCGAAGAAAATGTTTTGAAATCCAAATCCTTTACGTCACGCAATTCAAAATTAATATTTAGCCTGCGTTTTATAGGCTAATACTGTACCTACAGCGGCGAAATCACAGACATTTCTCAAATAATCATCTGTCTGTGTCACCCCATTCCTTGTTCCTCCGAAATATCCGTTCAAACCAAGTATATGGTCCAAAATAGCACGTATAGATCTTTTCTACGTTTTCGAGAAACAGCTGTTTTTTTTTCTTTTCATGTGGGACACGTTTCCAATAGCCCGTTTCTTTGCTGTTTCCAACTAAAGTTTTCACCTGACGCATAAAGTTTAGGGAAATTGTGCGAATAAAGTCGACAAGAGTTTGCCATCCATATTTTCATCCCAAGCAATTCTGAAGACTTCACGCTTATCGCCTGGTGTGCGACCGATGGCGGCGCTGCGAACGGCGCCTGTATGACGTCAGAGCGGGGATTCGCGCGCTTTCGTCTGCTACGCAGGCCCAGCGCCGTGTTGAAGCCACCGTTGCGGTAAATCTCAACAAAAAAGCAGTTCAGTTGGTTATCTCGCGTATGGTGGCTACTGACGCTGTTCGAACAACCGTGGGTCTGCTTTTAACGTTCATTTAGAACTACGGCTCTTTGTTTTTTAGAACTGCGGCCGCTTGTCTCCGCGGCGAGTGCTGCGCAATGGTGAAGTACTGCTCTGTGCCTCAGTGTACTTCGTCCGCTCGTGAAAGAGGCGTTAGCTTTCACAACTATCCTAAGGACCCGAAGCTGAACAAGAAGTGGATGGTCAAGCTCAGAATGGGAAAGCGCCCCACGCCTTCATCGACCGTGTGCAGCAAACACTTCGCGGACAGTGACTTCTGCTACCCACCGTACGCGCCACTCTTCGGTAAGTTTGTGACCGTGTTTAAGCGCGTCGCCAATACTTAAGCCGTTTATTGCACGCAGGCTATAAGCATAGGCGACTTACACCAGGTGCG
Source organism: Hyalomma asiaticum (assembly GCA_013339685.2). NCBI lineage: Eukaryota > Metazoa > Arthropoda > Arachnida > Ixodida > Ixodidae > Hyalomma > Hyalomma asiaticum. The sequence continues at coordinate 2,867 of JABSTT010003175.1, forward strand.
GTGCCGTCCCACAACGAAGGCCCCTAGACAAGGAACCGACGACGCGGCCTCCGAATCGCCTCGCGGGTAAGCGCGCCTCGTGAGCTCAGCTGAGCGGCGCAGGATGTATGAGACTACGGCTGCGTCTGGATGGTGTACATACGTATTTTACCTACGAAGCCACGAAATCACCTACGAAGTCTCTTTTCATTTATAGAAATAATAGAAATGGTGCCGCAATTAAATATTTCATGGTGCCAACATTAAACATTCAAACTAGTCTCAATAGTGAACTTGCCTCTTAATTTAGAAACATTAACACAATGCAAAAGGCGATATGAGCTCGACACCAACTGCAGACCAGCAGTGAACATAAATTCTATGTTATGTTACACGTTGACATTGCCTCACTCTGCTTTGCACGAGCAGCGAGCATTGGCCACTTCACTGATGTCGATCACGACAGAGACGTTGTGCGGTGGGTTGGTGAGTCCACTTGTTTGGAGGACGAGAGCGGCGACGGTGATGCGACCTCCGTTGACGGCGTCGACCACGCATTCAACAACGTGGCCTGCGTCGTACACCGCCCCGCCCTCGATGAGACACCGCGACGTTTCGCAAGCTTATACTTGTAGATGCTCGAGAACGGCACGCTTACTGTAATATCGAAAGAAACACCCAAACTAATTAGTATCGTACGGCGGAAACAAGATAATGAGCGCGAACACTCACACATAGTTTCACTTTCTTACGAGCAATGCGGTCGGTGGCATCGGCGCACTCGTCGGCCATCCGGGGGATTTCTTGGCCCTGTCGATTGGGCCGCAACTAAAACAAGTTCAAGATTACACTCGAAAACAATCGTTGCAGGCGTTAGTTGACCGTCGCGAGGCTGTTCGTTCGACAAAGTTCTCACGTGAAGCAGACGACACGCGTACAGGAGCAGCGGCTGCTGCAGCGCGGTTGAAATCGGAGTCCCCGCTCTGACGTCACACGCGAGAGGGCGCCACTCCAAGATCTCGAGGCCAATACACCTTTTGCTATTCTCTGCTGTACAGCATGGATACAACTTTTTTGCGCATTCAGACTTATTATTATTTTTTTGCTGGCACGGCTACATTACTGCTGACGCTTGAAAGCTCTGGCCATTAGGGCATCGTTCGGTGCATTAAAGGGGACTCCAAAAACTAAGTACTGTAGCAACAGCTTGCGCTTCTTTGGTTTCTTTTATTCTTTCTGGTATATTGTAGTATACAGAGCTTCTTGTTTGCATTTTAACAGTTGCCAGCTGAGTGAAATCTAATTGTTGTGCAGTCTGGTCTGGTACCTGTAGAAAAATAAAAACAATAGAAGCGTAGAGCACCACACTCACCAGCTGTCGCCCTCAGTTTATAAGTGAAATTTCTTGCTGGTGCTCGTATATAGAACGCGGAAGCCCCTTGCAGAACGCCACTCAGAGGTGATCTATTCAGGCTACTTCCTTTTGTTTCCCATTTGCCTCACTACCGTCCCCCATGAAATTCTCATTTGTAGAAAGTGCATTTTTTTCTACCTTCGGTGTGGCGTCCAAACTTCTATTGAATGGGTGTCGTTATTTAAAAGCGCCGGTTTCAATTTTTTTCGCAAGGAAGGCAAATTATAAGTCATTGCTCCACGTGCTTTTGCTTTACATAAGCCACACTTGAAGACGTTTTACTAAAATGTAACGAAATCACAAGGCAGGACGTCATTTATAGCGAGCCTATATTGTGGCATACGCGTAACGCAATATGCGTTTGGGGTCTCTAAGCACGACGGTTTCATAGTCGTTGTATGAGGCCGGTTGCTCGCAAAAACAATTCGTCGATTTCCGTTGCGAAGCTATGACGTTCCGTCATTCCAATGTTTGCTGAGACAGCGGTCGGTCATCGAGGTGTGCCAGGTGTTGTGTTCATATCGCGATAGGCTACACGTTTCGTAGTTGTGGTGATAAGTGAATGGTCGCCACTGCGCATGTGTAACCTGGAGATACTTGTATATATGGGTGTGTGCCCTACGTTACGGGTTCTTTGTGCTGTTTTGTGGCTTCCCGTTGGCATGCCCGAATAAAGGATTTGAAAAGCATGCCCCGGCTCTGAAGTTACAACATGACTGGCGACGAGGGTGGGACCCCGGCAGCCGGAAAAACAGCAGCAGTTCGGGGTACCATGCTTGGAAAGCTTCCAGAGTTTGACCCGGACGGTGACAACTGCGATGTTTCCTTCGAGCGGTTCGAGTGTTTTGTCGCTGCTAGCCACATCGCAGAGGACAACAAGTTGCAAGTGCTACTGACGTCCATCGGGGAGAAGTTATACGTCACGGTCAGGAGCCTTCTTCTGCCCAGGAGACGTATGACGTACCCAGGAGACGTATGACGGGGTCATCGCAACGCTGAAAAAAGCACTACACTCCGAAGTGCTCCGTGGTGACGGAAAGATACCGTTTTAACCAACGCGAGCAGGAACCGCACGAAAGCATTGGTGACTTCATAGTAGGACTCAAGAAACTGGATGCAACGTGTGAGTACGGCACATTTCTTGAGCAAGCCCTGCGAGATCGTCTCATCGCGGGATTGCGTTCCGACAGCATACGTTGCAGGCTTCTGGCGACACCTGATGCAGAATTAACCTGAGACCGCACCTGCAGTATTGTAGCAGCCATGGAATCGGCTACTAGAGGCACTCGGGAAATGGTGGCGACTCTCTCAACAGGCACCCCAGTCGACAGTGACGTTCACTGGCACAAGGAAACAGCCGCGGGGCAGCGGCAAGCAACCGGTGGGGACTACGCCCGGAGTGCCACGCCGAAAACTGCTTCACCAGTGGGCCCACAAGAGACTAAGGTGTGTCATCGTTGCGGTGGGCGGCACTCTCCTGTAAGTTGTCTGTTCATGAACAGCCGTTGTTTTAAATGTAACAAGAAAGGTCATCTAGCCAAAATGTGTAAAAATAGGACGCCTGTTCATTTCCTGGAGAATGATGCAACGCGGGATGAGCTGTTGACACTGTGTCACACAGACCGTAGGGCGGGCACGCCTGCCATTGTAGTGCCGTTGCTGATAAACGGAAGAGAGATTCCGATGGAGCTCGATACAGGCGCAGCCATATCGGTAATGTGTGAAGCAGAATGTTTAAAGCATTTTCCCGATGCAAGTTTCAGGGAAAGAGAGGTTAGGCTAGCCACCTACAATGGCACGCCTCTCGCGGTCAAAGGTATTATGGATGTTGATGTAAAGTACCGGAGTCAACACGTTCGCTTGCCACTAGTGATTGCTAAGGATAGCACAGGGGCTAGAATGCCAACATTATTGGGACGGGAGTGGCTAACGAAAATAAAACTAGGCTGTGCGAATGTGATACGGGTGCAGAACGTACTATCAGCATCAAATGAAACGCGAACAGCGGAGCGCGTGGCACAAGCTTTATCAATGGCATAGTGCGCGCCGTCCACCAGTCATCGATATAGACAGGCCCGCACATCCGGTGTGGCAGCACTGCGCGATCCCCCTATAGCGCAATATTTCTGCTTGTGTTCCAGTTGTGCTATTTGATAACGCACTATAGGGGGATCGCGCAGTGCTGCCAAACCGGATGTGCACGCCTGTCAATGGTGATGACTGGAAGGCGAACACTACTGTTTCTAATGCTTGAAACACGCGCTCCGCTGTTCGCGTTTCATTTGATGCCGATAGTACGTGAAGAAGCACAGCTAACTCATTAGTACCGCGAGGTATTTCAACCACGATACGGGGCCATTAAATGATTTCGCGCTAGTATTGTGCTTAAGAAAGGCGCTACTCCTGTTTTTTGTAATCGAGACCAGTGTAATACGCGTTACGCGACCAAGTGGAGCAAGACTTGCTTAATATGGAAAAGGCAGGCATTGTGTACCGCGTGAGGCACAGTGCTTGGGCCACCCCGCTGGTGGTAGTGCCGAAATAGAATAACGGGATTCGACTGTGCAGGGATTACGGGGTCACCGTCAGTCCTTTCGTGGAAGTGGACCATTACCCTCTACCGCTGCCTGAAGATATTTTCACCACGTTGCAAGGTAGAGCGGTGTTTGCGGTTCTTGACCTGAGTAAGGCCTATCTGCAACTGGAATTAGATGAGCACGCTCAGGAACTGCTCCCCGTTAACACCCATATGGGCCTTTTCCGGTACAGGCGCCTACCCTATGGTGTAGCCTGTGCACCAGCCGCATTTCAGGCGGTAATGGACCAAGTCCTGAGGGGGTTGCAAGGCACGGCTTGCTATCTTGACGATGTCATCATAGCGGGAGGTAGCTACGAGCAGTGTCGTGAAAGAATTGAACAAGTGCTCATGCGCCTAAGCCAATACAGTATCAAAGTCAACGCGGAAAAGTGCAGCTTGTTTCAAAAGAGTAACCTACTTGGGACACGAAGTTGATGGCAATGGATTGCACCCTACCAGTGACAAGGTAAGGGCGATAAAGAATGCACCCAAGCCAGACAATGTCACGCAACTAAAGGCGTTTTTGGGTCTGGTCAATTTCTACGCAAAATTTTTAGCAAATATAGCTACAATACTGGAGCCTCTCCATGGCTTGCTGCGCAAGGAAGCGAAGTGGCACTGGTCCCGACTATGTGACGACGCTTTCAACAAGTGTGGAACGTTGTTGAAGGATGAAAGTGTTGGAAATATATGATGTGGCAAAAGAAATTCAGCTCACGTGTGACGCTTCAGAGTATGGCCTAGGAGCCGTACTATCGCATCTCGTGAACGGTCAAGAGAAGCCTATCGCTTTCGCCTCAAGGTCGCTGTCAGTGTCCGAGCGAAACTACGGACAAATCGAGAAAGAAGCATTGAGCATCGTCTTTGGAGTAAAAGAATTCCACAAGTATCTGTATGGCAGGGCATTTAACATTTTAACGGATCACCAGCCACTGACGGTTCTTTTAGACCCACACCGACATTGCGGTGCCGTGACAACTGCCAGGGTGCACAGATGGCTGACATTTCTAGCAGACTATCGTTACAAATTACGCATGCTGATGCACCATCTCGCATGCTGATGCTTTGTCACGGCTACCATTTTCGGAAGTGGGGCATGAAGAGGAAGCAATTTGTTACTTTTCCACGTTGTCAGATTTGCCGCTAACCGCGAAAGACATTGAGCGTGCAACAGGGTGTCACAGTTTGCTGCAAGTTGTGCGAAATAGGATATGGCATGGTTGGCCAAAGAGTGTCAGTGCGGAACTGCAACCGTTTTGGGTTCGCCGTTTTGAGCTCATTGTGGACGAGGGCTGTATTGTTTGGAACAACAGGGCTGTTGTCCCTGAAATCTTGAGGACTGTAGTACTAGCACTCATGCAGGAGCAGCATCTCGGGATCTCAAAAATGAAGGCTGTTGCACGGTCCAGGCACGTAGCCAGGATTTTTTTTCGGGGTGGGCCCAAAAGCTTCATCATCATCATCATCATCATCATCATCATAATTTATTCACTCTTAAAGGCCCTTCTCAGGGTATTACATAAAGGGGGGACAAAAGCATCAATAACAGCATGGTCATTATTATACAATGCTTCAAAAAACTTGCTCTGGAATATAGAAGGCGCTTAATGATAAGACGAGAAAGAGAACAGAATGGAATGCAGCCCCAGAAGCGAGTTCATCCAAGATGGAAAGCAAGCTTTTTGACTCTGTAGTAAAGCTAGTGCGTGTGCACGAGAAAGAATACTTTGTAACCAAGTAATCTGGACGAAGAAGGGCCATACAGAGCCAGTGACGGAACGAGGGCGAGAAAAAGAAAAAAAAAGCAATGCGAAGGAATCAGGCGCTCAGTTTCGGATGTTCAGGAAATAAAAAAAAATATTCGTTGGACGCTTTCTCTACGGAATTTCTCACACTTTGTCTCAACTACAGGCCTTCGAGAAAAACGTGAGCCACTTTATGACAGCAATACTTAACAGAAAAAAAAACAGACATATTCATGAAAGCAACTTTATTGAACCATAAAGAGCCAAAACACGGATGCTTTCATGACACAAAAGATGCAGAAAGCTAAAAGTCGTTTTAGGAAGCAATATTAAAGAATGACATTGCGAGTCGTTTTACATTATAGCAAAAGCTAATGCAAAAGAAAAGAAAACGAGCAAGCAGCATGGCCGAAAACAGTGGTTCACGCTGCAATTTTCATGCGTCGCGGTTTCTCTATAAACACAGTGATAATTTCGTCGACACTGACTTGCATCCGGTGAATGGACATAAGAGCCAGGCCATTAAGCCGCTCTTCAGCCGTTCGGTGCCTCAAATATGTTTTTACTCTTTTCATTGTCGAGAAACTGCGTTCTGCAGCAGCTGTACTCACTGGGATTGTCGCCAATATCTTGAGTGTGTGAACGTTCGGCGAGAGGGCTTTGTCGCGTTCAGTTAAAGCGTCTGTCGCAGAGCGGGGAGGTTCCTCCTCTTGCATGGCTTGTCATTTAGTTTTCCAGATTTCCCATCCATCTCTTAGCGTAACGATATGTGCTGTTGTCATATCACTGACGTAAAAATCGAAGGGCGGCTGACCAGATTCAAATTTGCCCTTGCAGGCGTGCTCTGGCAACACGAATTGCAAACTTTGCAGCGTTTTCCGATGGTTTGCAAAGCGCCGTTTGGAGGGAAGCTTTCAGGTCATCTATCTATGGAATGAACGTGGCTCGCCTGTAGTACCCTTCTGCAGAACTACAAGCGCAGTTTACCCTGTTTGTTTACCTTGTTTACTCCTTCCGCCACGCGGGCACCTGCCCCCACGACACAGGTGGCGGAAAAAGGGTGGTGGGGTTCGCAAAGGTGCCAGGGGGATTGAACGGGTTAATGGGTTGTCGAATCCGTAGCATTCCATACAGAAGCCCCCTTTTCCAAGCCTTCGGTTAGCTTCCGCCGTCCGTTCGTGGAAAAATTCTGAGTCTGCGGCAAAGCCAAGCCGTGCACATGCGTTCTCCCACGCCGCGCAGCTGTCAGTTAAAGAAAGCACCTGAATGTTCCCTAAGTTGCCGCCACTACGCGACTGTATAAATGATGCCCGCATTATACCGCCTGCTTGCTCTGCAGCAACAAAGACACCGCTCCTCTCATTAAGAAAGACATTTCCTCAGGGAATCCACCGATGGAGTCAACGCTATCCTTTTCTGCATGTCCTGTCATTCTTTGCACAGTTCTTTGAAGCAATCCAACTACCGAGCGCCCTGACCGTAGATGAGAATCCTCGTTTGGGGCAATATAGACATGGTCACTTTTGCTCCAAAAAACCCGACACAACCAACGAATCACCTTCCTAAACATAACTGATGCGACGAAGAAAAGTCACACGAAGTAGGGGCAGATAACGTGTTTTCTCTGGTTTCAAAGCCGTATGGCAACATTTTGTTCGTTCTTGTAATTTCGTTTCCAACAAGCTTGTCTTACATATATTAAATGTCTGCGTTGCGAAGTTTTCTGCCTTTTTCCGCATTCACAAAGCAGTAACTGTTTCCGATAATTGGTTTCAGTTGGTATGACCGTTGTGTCAGGAAGATTGATACGGTGGTCGCTATCTTGGGAATGTTTGGCTATCGGCTTGCGATCTGTTGCAAACTTGCAGGGGCCATTCTTGTGCTGTCGAAATGTTTCTTTGAGGTTTTTCGTTTCGCCGATGTAGCTCGCATCACATATTTGTATACAGTGGCTTAGGCTCTCTCTTTTGGTGAATGGCCTTCGGCAATATGTAGAGAACATGCGCTCGTGGGCTTGTGAGTCAATCGGATGCCTTCTTTTCTGAGAATACGGGCGATAGTTTCGCTAACGCCTCGGACATATGGGAGAGTGTGGTGTTTCTGTTGTGGTGTTGATTCAGGAGCCGGAGGACGCTGAATTCTCGGCAAGCATAGCCGTGCTTTCGGAATTGAAGTGCTTTCGGAATAAAGGCTCTTGTGTAGCTGTTCTTAGTGAGTTCCTTGAGTATCGTTTGTTTTTCATTTGTTTAAATGCGCACGGCGCTACTTGTACTTGTGCCTATGTACCCCTGCATTGATGCCTGACTTGACGAATTTCGGGGGGGGCCCGGGCCCCCCTGGGCCCCCCCTTGCCTACGTGCCTGGCACGGTCAGTGGTCTGGTGGCCGGGTATCGACGATGCCCTTTAAAGGGCGGTGCGAAAATGCAGCATCTGTCAGGCAGTACTTCCTGTAACGCAGCCAGTTCCTTTATTTCCATGGAAAGTTTGTGAACAACCGCGGCAACGGGTCCACTTGGATTTTGCGGAAAAAGAATCGCAAATGTTTCTTATTGCGGTAGATAACGAAAGGGAAGGGGTCAAGGGCTCGTTCTTTATTTGTTAGAAACAACTTTGTCTGTTTGCTCATTAAGTTATTGCGGTAGAGGCGTTTTCCAAATGGGTAGAGGTTAAATGCGTGCAGTCGACAACAGCTGCGAAAACAGTCGAGGCTTTGCGTTCCTGGTTTGCGTCGCACGGGTTGCCTGTGGAAGTGGTTGCGGATAACGGGCCTCAGTTCCCCGCAGCGGAATTCATAACGTTTCTGAAAGCGAATGGCCTGAAACAAACGCTCACCCCACCGTATCATCCGCAATCTAATGAAGCGGCCGAGCGAACAGTGCAAACAACTAAGGAGGCTCTCCTGCAGCAGTTCATGGATGACGAAAGGAAAGGTACCAACAGGTCACTGCAACATCGCCTAGATAATTTCCTGTTCTCGTATCGCGCAACACCACACACTTTCACTGGGAAATCACCAGCAAAATTGTTTCTGCACGGAAACTGAGGACCCGCTTATCGTTGCTGCGACCAGGTGTGAGCGGTGTTTTGACTGACCAAGCAGAGAAAGTGAAAACATCCGCTGACAAGCGGCGCGCAATGTTCCGTTCTTTTTATGTGAATGAGTGCGTACTGGTACGATCGGTGCGCGGAGAGACTGTGAAGTGGCTACCGGGTAGAGTGTTGCAGGTCAAATCAATATGCACATACTTAGTGTTGGTGGGAAATCGTGTTCGATATGTGCATGCCGATCATTTGCGCCACTCCTGTCTGGAACGGGAGAAAGTCAGCTGTGGACTGCGAGTTCGAGCTGCCACATGTGCCCGAAGAACGGGACCCAACTCCTTCGGCGACGACGCTGCCACCGCCCACACAACAGTAGAGCACGTAGTATACGCCCAAGCCGAACGCCGGGCGCCTGATCACTGGGGCTTTAAAGTTTGTCAGAAAGGGAGTGTTGTGTTCATATCGCGATAGGCTACACGTGTAGTAGCGGTGATAAGTGAATGGTCGCCACTGCGCATGTGTAACCTGGAGACACTTGTATATATGGGTGTGTCCCCTACGTTACGGGTTCTTTGTGCTGTTTTGTGGCTGCCCGTTGGCATGCACGAATAAAGTATTTGAAAAGCATGCCCCGGCTCTAAAGGTACAACACCAGGCATAAAAATACTTGCATCCCTGCATCACTGGCAGGATATGATATCCGTATTTTTTTTTTTTTGTAGCGTTATCTACACTGGCAGACCTGGAGCAGTTTTGCGTGCGCGTGCAAGAGCCACGCTGCGCATGCGCGAGGAGCAGTGATGTCTCACAGCTGGCGCCCCGGAGCCGCCGCTTGCTCCCACTCCGCCGGGGCCGTGCGCTCTCGCCGGTCTGCGCATTCCAGAGGAGTCACGTCATAGCCACGGCAGACGCGCTGGCGCCGCCGTGCGCGCAGTTGTGCGCCTCCGTCGTGCAGTCGCCGTCTGACACTGCGCCGGAGCCGCTTGACAGCGCCTCTCAGTATGCGCGCATGCGCAGACGTGTCAGTGTGGGTATACATACAGGGGGGAGGAGGAGGAAAAGAAAAACGGAAGGAGAGGGCGGTTAGCCATTTGAGAGACCAGCTGGCTGGCGTTTGCCAGTGTGGTGGAGCCATGGAGAAGGAGAGAGCAGTCTTTGTGGCAATAGAGAAGCAACCTAACTTTGAGCAAGAATATACATGTCGCATAATGCGTATACCGTGAGTGTGAATGAAGCAGCAGTCAGTATGTTAATCCTAGACAACCAGGAAAGCTAAGAATAATCAGCAACCTTAGCTAATACTACATATCTGGTGGTGCTGACGAAATACCCAATGCCTTTCTCAAAAGGTACGCTGAATGGGTTGCCAAATATCTGTGCATTCTTTTTACAAAATCGTTGAAGGAAGGACAGGTGCCAATCGACTGGAGGACAGCCAAAGTGAAACCACTTCATAAAAAGGGAAGAAAAGATGAAATTAGCAATTATAGACCAATATCACTATTGTCAACAGTTTCTAAGTTGCTCGAGCATATAGTTCATAATCATATTTCGGAGTTTCTAACTGCTCATAATGCCCTATCTGAGTCTCAACATGGATTCAGAAGAGGCTACTCTACTTGTACCCAATTAGTTCAGACCGTTTACGATTTCGCATTGACAATTAATAACGGTGAGCTGACTGACGCAATTTTTATGGATTTTTCAAAGGCATTTGATAAGGTTTCTCATAAAAAAATTAATTTTCAACTAGACAACATACTCAAAAACAAGCAGTTAACTAAATGGATTTTATCTTACCTTCATAGCCGGCAGCAATTTGTTGTATTTAAAGATAATGCTCTGAGAGGGTTTCTGTGGAATCTGGCGTCCCCCAGGGATCGGTACTTGGACCGCTTAAATTAGTGGAGTTGGCAGTGAATGTTTTGCTGACATCATGCCACACACAAATTAACCGATCACGTCATTTGGGATGAGTGAACATGTGCAACTGCATTCTGCCGCAAAAATGTAATGTAAAAACCGAACAGAGAATCAACATCTAGTTTCTTGTGAAACTTAAGAAATCAGCCACGGAAACATTTAAAATGCTAACTGAGGCTTACAGAGATGAAACTTTGTCTCATGCACGTGTGTTTGAATAGCACAAGCGGTTTTTAAGGGGAAGGAACAGTGCAGATGATGAACATGCTGGGTGCCTAAGGTCAGTGATTACAGACCAAAACATTGCCAAAGCTCGTGATGCGGTCCTTGGTGACCAAAGATTAAGTGTTCTCGCAGTGGTGAAGTGGTTAACTTTTTGTTAATCTACAATACCATGCTGAAGTACTAAAAAGACTTCATGAAAAAAATCAGTAAAAGAAGGCCAGTTGTGGAGTGATGGATGGCTGTTGCATCAAGACAATGCACCCGCTCACACTTCCCTATCTGTCCGGAATTGTTACCTGTAATTGCTTTTGGAATCTTTTGGAATCAGCAAAGTGAATGCTTTTGGAATCTGCAAAGTGAATGCGCAATGCTTAGATAGGCAACAAACTGCAGAACAGAGTACACACAAAAGTTGCAGGCAACAAGGCGATGTCACAGGCATGCGATATTGTCTTTGGAAAGTTATTTTGGCGCTACTTTAGTTAACTCGTGACGCCCTGCAACATGGCGGGCTATGTGATCGCCAGCGGTGATCTTGGCATAATCACAGAACACTTATACCAACTGTAGATAACGGAAATTGTACCTGTGGCAATGAAACAATAAGAAGGCCGGCGTTGCTGAGACCGGGTGCCGGGTGCAAAAGCGTCAGTGATGTTCCGTCCTGCGCCGAAGAATTCCCTTTCCGAGGCATGAAAATTCCCGATTTCGGGCACTTTTCCCCGCACATTGCATCGCTAAAAATCCCCGCATATTTCCCTGCACAAATTCATGTGCATATATGACTGTTTTACATCTTTCGGGCTCTTGCTATTGTTCTCTTTTTACGCCTGCGCTCCTGCGCAACTCAAAGCATTGCCTCCGGGATCGGCTTTTAATACTACGAGGGACCTTCGGGCTGACATCAAGGTGTATGCGATGTGGAAGAAATGCCATACGTATACCCGTTTGTGTGCACACGGCCGCTGTATCAAATGAGAAAATTTGTTATTATTATAATTGTTTTGGCTATTGAGCGCTCTTGGCTTGTCGAGCACATAGTTGCCAATTTTTGGCGAAAAAATAATGGCTTCCACTAGGGTGTGCTACGATGTAGACCTGCGATCTCGGAGCTCATGTGCTGTAAACAGCGCATATGTGGATTTCGAGCCTAACGCCCGGAGTGAACAAGTCGCTCCGTGTAAGTAAGAGGAACGAATCGTCAAAGCTATGATTTTGTGCGTTATGTGCGCCAGCAAGGATTGGTGAAACTGAAAGCGCCTCGTAACCGCAGTGTTTTGAACATTATAAGAATATTTCTCCACCTCCGAAATTCCCTGCAATATTGCGAAGATTCCCTTTTTCCCTTTCATCCAAAATGACAGTCGAAAATTCCCTGAAAAAGGGAAAATTCCCTGCACGGAACATCACTGAAAAGCGTTCCGTTCACACATATAGCCGCTTAATAACGGCTTGACTTGGCTTGAAGTGAATACGTAGGTGGCGATAGAGTCGTTGGAAATTTTTAAATTGACTGAACGCGGGAATATTTGTCTAGGTTTGTCCCGTGAGCTGCGCGTTATCGAGAGTCGCTGAGTCGCCCGGTCCGTGGTCGCTGCTGTAGTGGCCGTTGTCCGTAGTCGTTGCCGCTTTTGTTCCGAAGTCGCCGTGTGCGGTGGGCGCCTATATGAGCGGAAGGAACCCCTGCGGGGCTTGGCAGGTATCGTCAATCTGCCGAAGCGTGGGTCGCAGTAATAACGAACTGTGCGATCATGAATTAAAGCTGTGTGTTGTATGTATAATTTGTGAATGTCTGGTATTGTGACGTGGATGTGTGGTAAGTTTATGCTTTGCATGAGGATCGATAGTTAACGGGGCCGTCATTTGGGCGACTTATTTGAACCAACACGCTTGTTGACCCGACGTACGTACGTTATACTGCCTGAGTATTGATCCTTACGCTGCCACCGAAGATGACGATCAGTGTTTCATTGTAAGTGGTCTGTTTAGGTATGTGTGTACAAATAAAGAGAGACAATAAAACTGAAGCTTATTTCTGGGAGCACTGTAACTGTCTAGGATAAACTGTCAGACACCCAGATGCCTTTCCAAAGTAAACTTCGCCACAATACACTCATGACATTCGGCGAAGCGCACGCGTGTTTGTGTGCGTGTGTGTGTGTGTGATGGAAAATGTAGCTCTTTTATTAGATCGAGTGTGTTTTTTAATTATACACGCGCCATCTGCTGTCACAATGTGAACACCTGAGTTGACCAATGCCTCATTGCAAGTGCCCATATCATATGCAAGGTCAATCTGTCGCACAGTTGCAGCTAGCAATCTTTGAAAAACACTATTGCAATGAAATGCTTTGCTATGGACGAGAACCTCCTGCTATTTGCTGTTGCCAACTGACTACTCATCTCCCCAGTGTGTTCATTTTATTTATATATTTATTTATTTGTTTGTTTGTTTGTTTATTTATACTCCCTTGCGGGCAATTACAGGAGTGGATTCACGGCATGAAATCAGAAAGGTACAATAATGAACCATAAAGCAGGAACCTGCACTGCTAAAACACATAGCAAATTGTAGCACATGTCACACATAAAACTCGCATAGCATAATTTACAGTGCATGTCACTGCATCACACTATCAGCACAGAATATCAGAGTACGCAATGGAATTAATCGCTTCTAAAAATGCAGGGAGAGGTTTAATTTTCACAACTGAATGTTGCAAGCAATTCCACTGCATAATCGCCCTAGTAAATAAGCTACACCTGAAGGAGTCATTATGCATATTTTAAGGTGGTATGTACATACTGTGCCCGTGCCTTGATGTTTCTTGTGTCTTCATTACAAGGTATTTGTCGTAGCTTACTTTTACATGGTTATGAATAATTAAAAAAAAAGAAATTTTAGCCTCAGTTTGCTCTTATAAAGTTGGGAGCTCTTATAATGGTGGTGTTTATTAAATATGAATTTGGAAGTAATATGCTCGACTTTCTCAAGTTTCGAGCAGTTACAGTTTGAGTGTAGGGATCTCATACTACTTATGCGTATTCAATTATGGGTCAAGCTTACCTATGTTTTGTAAGCTAAGGTTTTAATTTCAGGAGAGGCAAAGTGCAAGTTAAGTCTCATACCCTACAATACCTTGTTAGCTTTGAAACAAAGCTCCTCTACATGATGATTTCAACACGGGTCGGGTGTAAATATGATGCCTAGGTATTTAGATTGTTTAACTCGAAGAAGTTCGTGACCATTGATACTACGAGAATAAATAAGAATATTCTTCTTTCTAGAAATGGACATGAAGACCATCTTAGCTGAATTCAGCTGCATTTGCCACTGGTTGCACCAGTTTTTAATCCTATGTAAATTAAGATTAAGGCCACGGCCTGATCACTTGGTGATTCTATCGTCAGCGAACATTCTTGTTTGGGTTGTAATATTTTGTGGCAGATCATTTATAAACACCAAGAACAAGAGGCGCCCAAACACACTGCCCCGGGGCACCCCGGATAACACAGCAGATAAACCAGACTGCTGATATCCCAGTTGGACATATTCTTCTCTGTGTGAAAGATAATAGTTGAACCAGCATGTAAGGGCAGAATTTTTAAGGGTAGAATTAATTTTAAGTAAGAGCTTTTTACGTGGCACCTTATGAAAAGCCTTTGCGAAATCTAAGAATATTAAATCTGTTTGACTGCAGGTGTTGATTGTGCTAGAATGGTCGCATACAAGTTCAATAAGCTGGGATGAACACAAAGTGCCTACCAACATACCTTCCCTTTCGGGAAGGTATGTTGGTAGGGACAAATCACTTTGTGTTCATCAAGATAGGTTAGCAAGTGTTTTGATACAATACGTTCTAATAATTTAGTACAGGTGCTCGTATGTGATATTGGTTAGTAATTGCTAATGTCAGATGTGGGAGCGTCTTACGCATGGGCACAATTTTTGCATCCTTCCAACCAGTGGAAAAGGAGCCTCTTATAATGGTGGTGTTTATTAAATATGAATCTGGAAGTAATATGCTGGACTTTCTCAAGTTTCGAGCAGTTACAGTTTGACTATAGGGATCTCATACTACTTTAGCATATTCAATTATGGGTCAAGCTTAGCTATGTTTTGTAAGCTAAGGTTTTAATTTTGGGAGAGGCAAAGTGCAAGTTAAGTCTCATACCCCACAATACCTTGTTAGCTTTGAAACAAAGCTCCTCTACATGATGATTTCAACACGGGTCGGGTGTAGATATGATGCCTAGGTATTCATATTGTTTAACTCGAAGAAGTTCATGACCATTGATACTACGAGAATAAATAAGAATATTCTTCTTTCTAGAAATGGACATGAAGACCATCTTAGCTGAATTCAGCTGCATTTGCCACTGGTTGCACCAGTTTTTAATCCTATGTAAATTAAGATTAAGGCCACAGCCTGATCACTTGGTGATTCTATCGCCAGCAAACATTATTGTTTGGGTTGTAATATTTTGTGGCAGATCATTTATAAACACCAAGAACAAGAGGCGCCCAAACACACTGCCCCGGGGCACCCCGGATAACACAGCAGATAAACCAGACTGCTGATATCCCAGTTGGACATATTCTTCTCTGTGTGAAAGATAATAGTTGAACCAGCATGTAAGGGCAGAATTTTTAAGGGTAGAATTAATTTTAAGTAAGAGCTTTTTACGTGGCACCTTATGAAAAGCCTTTGCGAAATCTAAGAATATTAAATCTGTTTGACTGCAGGTGTTGATTGTGCTAGAATGGTCGCATACAAGTTCAATAAGCTGGGATGAACACAAAGTGCCTACCAACATACCTTCCCTTTCGGGAAGGTATGTTGGTAGGGACAAATCACTTTGTGTTCATCAAAATAGGTTAGTAAGTGTTTTGATACAATACGTTCTAATAATTTAGTACAGGTGTTCATATGTGATATTGGTTAGTAATTGCTAATGTAAGATGTGGGAGCGTCTTACGCATGGGCACAATTTTTGCATCCTTCCAACCAGTGGAAAAGAAGCCATTAGTAACGAATGATTGAAAAATAAATGTTAAGAACTTAGATGCCCATTCCGCATGTTGATAAAGGAATTCATTGGGGATATAATCAGGGCCAGGACTTTTTTAGTATAAATGTTAATTATTAGCTGTGCATTGTTAGTTGTTAGCTGGGCAACTGCTTGAGGAAATTCTAACATCATGGTATGGCATTGTGGATGTTGACAATTAACAGATACACAATCTACAGTGTAGGGTACAGCATTGTAGCCTTACCTGGCCAGTCTGTATCTTTGACATTAAGGTATAACTTGGTATGTATATGAATTCTGGCAAGTACCTGAAATTTTTACCTGTATCAAAGGCAGTCCTTTTCTTTTTCATTTGATTAAGCAACAACCATCATAGCTGGGGTCCTACCAACTTACTCGCTTATGCCAGGATCGGTAAGCTTCAGTGCAATTCACAAGATACATTGCTTCAATGCCTATTGGTCCTTGTTAATTTGAACACACTACATGTAGTAGAGGTTTGCCTTTGCTAATCCACATCTCGGTTACTGCAAGGAAGCACGACCCCCAATTTCATTTAGGTACTACTGTAAATCAATCACTGGCATGAACCACATAGGTTAACTTGAGTTGAAAATGTTTAGCTCAAGGATACTTAAGTGTTTGAAATTACTTCAATGGCTTTTTCGTGTAATGTTTAAATTTTTACTTTCATATAATGGTGCTGCTGTGAGTTCCAAACAAAATCAGTGATGTTTACGACACAAACGTAAATGCAGGGAAAGACAGCTGAGACCTTTCCAGATTATGCACTTCCTGAAAACATTTGAACATGCAATCAGCTGATCCTGCATTATCGGTGTTCTGCCCATGCATAGGTGTGTACAGGGTTTGCCATTAGGTGAAGGTTAGCTGCAGCATATGTACCCTCTTCTTCCTCGCAGATTCCTCCCTTAGAGGCCACTTTGATCAAAACACTGTGCAATGTAAGGTATGAGGCAGATTTGGCCCCTGCACTCAAATATAACAAACTACCACCCTATACTTGACATACCACTTAGATAGGGGTGTGCGAATATTCGAAATTTCGAATAATTTTCGAATAACGTTTGCTATTCAGTTTTATTCGCATTAAATTTTACGATTCGAAGTTGGTAATTAAGGGGAAAAAATACGCTATTTCGCGTGTCAAGTGGCCCATTCCCTCATGTTGTCCGCTTTGCCGCATAACACCCGTGTATTGAGGCGAAGCTAATCTTTGTGTACTGCGGCGAAGCTAACACCCGTGTATTGTGGTAAAGTTAGCTCAGCTTTCTGTTGCACACTTCTCTGTTGGACTGTTTCTCAGGACTTTGGAATGATACTGTGGCAGTACACTAGTCATGCAATAAATCTTTTTGCCCATGTTTAGCAGAACATTGTTCCTTAATTTGATATGCTATAAGTAAAGAAATATTCGAAAATTATTCGAAAAATATTCTGTTCGATTCACACTTGAACATAACCATTCGAATTCACTTCCCACTCAAAATTTTGCTGTTCGCACAGTTGTACATTTAGACTACGTGAGCTGGTGCACATGCCTGTGAGCTCATGGTACAATTTGACATCCTGCATTTGCATATTCTACCCTACTATTCAGTACAGCATGCAGGAAAGAATTCCCCATAGACTGAGACAACCTAACACAATTAGTTTAGCCCCATGCAGTGACACCATTTGAGGTATTAAGCTCGATAATAGACAACCTACAGTCGAGCCGGACTATATCGAACCTGTTTATATCAAATTATCTCGTATATCGAACAATTTCTAAACACGGTAAGTTTACATTGAGGACATATAGCAAAAGTTACGGTTACATCGAAAGAAAATAGCAACGACAACCGATATATCAAACTCCATGTGCCGGTACCACCCTAGAAAAAATGGTTCAGACAGAAGTAAGGCTGAAACAGAAGAACATCCAGGACTATTTCATGCGAAAATAGGGCACGCAACTCATTTATTATATTAATAAAGCGCTTTTAGCAATATGGCACCTTTACGTCAGCAAATCCTATAGCAAGCCTATATCGAATTATGCCATGTATCGAATTTATAAACGTTTTCTGGCGAGTTCGATATATCCAGGTTCGACTTAATAATGTTGCAACAGGTGCTAATGACTTAAGCGCTGTGCCTCTGAAGCGTGTTGTGGATCTCATCTTGGAGCCTATGGCTCATATCATTAATTGCATTTTTGTTTCTGGTGTTTTCCCTTCCTATATTGAGCTTGTGCATGTATGCCTTGTGCACAAAGGCAGTGCCCTGAATGACATTTCGAACTACAGACCAATCTCTGTATTACGAGTGTTATCCAAGGTGTTTGAATCTGCCATCAAGTGTAGACTAAGGAACTTTCTTACAATGTGTCAAATAATAAACAGTGCAAAGTATGGATTCCAGAAAGGCAAGTCCACTGAATTAGCCCTATTAACCATAAAGAAGAGATACTAAACAATAATAATAGAAGCCTATATACAGTTGGATCATTTCTTGATAAAACATGACATTCTAAAAGATAAATTATTGACTACGGAATACAATTGGTGCTACTCTTCAACTCATTAAAAATTACCTATCCTCTAGAAGGCAATATGTTAAAGTCGGATAATGTCAACTGAAAGAGAACTGAAACAAGGTGCTCCATAAGATTCGACCTGAGGACCATTATTATTTATACTTTACATTAATGACATTTGTGATATCCCTGATGCAGAAAAACTAGTTATGCATGCAGATGACACGAATGCCTTCTTCAGCAGTGAAACAATTAACATTTTTCAGATCACTGTAACAAATTATTTAAGGCATCTGGAAATATGGCTACATGAAAACAAACGCGTATTAAAAGCAAGTAAAACAAAATACGTTATATTTAGGCCTAGAAACAAACCGTGTATCAATTTGATTTTCTTCTTTCAGGGCACTGCATTAGAGCACATTTGCAAGCAAGAAATCCTGGGGGGGTGTTTGGTTTGAGCAGAGCATGTCCTGGAATGCCCATGTGTCAAAACTTGCCTCTGAATCAGGCAGAACTGTAGGTTGCCTGTATAAGTTATCGAATGTGGTACCAATATGGCTTAAAAAGGCTATATATTAAACTCGCTTCTTCTCTCACTTGTCTTATTGCGCACTAGTATGGACAAAAGCGTCTGTGCAAAACCTAAACACACTCAGTATATACCAGAATAAGGTTCTTAGAATAACTGAAAATTTTTTTTGGGGCACCCTCGCGAACTGTTCTAGTAACTGCTCTAGTAATATTGTGACTTATAAATTTATAAGTCACAATATTACTAGAGCAAGCCATCGTTATATTTATAAGTTACAACTTTATAAAGAGAAAAATAAGCTTTATCAGCTTTGAACTGATAGCTCTTCCTGATACACTCTCCGCAATCAACCTATACCAGTTCCTTTTTCCCGGATAAGCTACAGTGAATGTCTTCTTCAGTGCCATATACCAAAAATACTGAACAAATTTTTCACTTGTATTAACTTCAAACTACTTGAAGGCAAACTCAAGAAACGTGTGAACTCTGCTTTTAACCATGCAGAAACCACTCTAGTACCATCATCTTTCCTTTGCTGCTTTGATGTATATACATTGCCTTTGTATAATTTTTTTTTCTTGCCTTTGCAGGCATTCACAAGGGTTGTGTTACACGTGTATTATAAGCACTTATTTTGTACACAAAAAGGGTTGTATTACATCAATTCTATATCGTGGTCAAAGGACCTCCGACTTGATGTTGGAAATAAGCTTGACTTGAACACTTTTTATTACAACGGTCTTACATATTCTGTTTCATCTAGATAAACCTCTTTTTAACACTAAGGTTTTCTGTTACACCAATGTTCAACAATCTTCCACTAGCGTGTATCATTATTTCTTGTGTACCGTTTTGTTCAATCTGTTTCTTTTTATTATTATTTTCTTTATTCTATCATAAACTGTACTTTCCATTTTCATTTATGTCTGTGCACAACAAATCCAAATAGTTTCTAAGTATAACCTTATATATAAAATTGTGATATGTTGTTCCTCGAGACACCATCAGTCCTCTAGCTAATCCCCAGACATGATAACATACAAAAACCTGCAGCCTCGGCTCACTGACCATGTCCTCCTTTGTGTGCACATATAATTTCCGACGACCAAAAATAAAGAGCAGCAACAAAAAAACCTCTCATTCGCTTTAGAAAAGCCAACCCTTATTTACAATGAACTTTGGCACTGCATAACTAATTTAGAATACTGTAGGTATAATACCAGATGTCATTGCATTGCTAGGTGAAAGTTGCAGAAGAGTGCATTGAGCAACTTACATAACATGTTTTTTCTTACTGACCTCGTAATATCAGACTCCAACAACCAGTAGTTCAACAATCGACACTATACTGAACAGAAAAAGCACCTTTTTATGACAGTTTAAGAATGCAAGTGCTAGGAAAAATGCTAACTCTATGTTTAAATGCGCATTGTGCAAGGATAAATGCAAATGTGCAAGGATAAGTTCTTAAATGTGATCTTTCAATTCAATGAAATCCTAATAAATTTTGGTGAACCCTTTCTTGTGAGTACTGGTACACTCCCATCAAGGTAAAAGGCAGTGCTACTCAACCATTGCTGAAAGTGAAGACTCGTATGTAAGTACCACATCATTAAGCCTCAGCAGGAAGGAATTATCTTTTCTTAGGTCCGCCGTTTCATATATCTAGTTCTTAGATACGTGTTTGTGGCACGCTATCTGGTTGTGCTGTGTAACGCAGAATTTTGTGCTTGTTAATGACTCTTGCACAGGTGCGGGCAATTGGGAAGGTTTTATATGTCGTTTTTTTTAAAATAAAATTTCAGTTGATAGTCCAGCTTCATCCTGTGCGCCTTCTTCTGCGTCCGTGTGCTTTTAACTGGTTTTTCTTCGAAAATTATGCACCACCTGGCCCAACTGTCGACGCTCTTGTTAACCAAATGAAGCTTTTAACTAAAGTGGCCAAGATTAGATAGCTAAATAAATAGGCCTGCATTTGACCTGGTGGCTGTGGCCAGTTTTGTAGCAAATAAAAACATTCTCTTTGTTGAGTCACACACCCTATCTGTTATTCACACAGACAGGGTATGTGACAAAGAAGGAACACACAGGGTGAACGCTACACATAAATTACATTTTAATCCAAGAAACTCATTTTTTTAATTTAACATGACAACAGAAACCCAGACACCGCGCACATAATAACATACAATTAATACTGATAAAGAAAAGAATGCTGCACAAAAAAACACTGATGGAAGAGAACAATATACATGGAAAACTAGGGCGACATACAGGAGTTTATTTCATGCCTTTGCTATCATGGGCAACTCTTACTGAAACAGCTTGCTTAGAAACCTCAGACACATGACTGAACTTTTAGCCTGCTCCACAATAAGAGATTCCAGATACCAGACATGCACTCACTCTGGACTTCTGCTATGTATATGGAATACCTTTCAAGCATACCTTATTAACATGCTAGAAGCAGTAAAAATTGCAGCACATTGCTTCTAAATATGTCTGAACTCTAGCATAACACCACTCGAGTGCATCCATGGCATACTACCTCTTCATTTCCATAACATTATCACTCAACTATGCTTCATACAACTCTTCTATTATATACCATATGAAGTTAAAATAGGTACCCATTATTTAAAAAACCATCTAGGCTGTCTTCTTCCTGAATGTGGCAGAATGTTTGCATTTGTTCCACAGAGATTAAGATGAAGTCCAAGCAACGTTAGGATAACTAAAACCACTGCATAGGAAACTTTGAGTGATTGGCAATTTATATTATTTGTTGTAATACACAGTGTTAAATAGTGGGGCAGTACACAGTCATGCTATAGTGTCCATTTATGAACACCTGAAGGGAGTTACCAATTCATTATTTCAAATGCAACAATCTTACAGAACAGCTGCCTTGATAGCAAAGCCCTGCATACAGACTATGCCTTTTTTTTTTTCAGAAACAACTGCTCCTGGAATGGCTCTTTGTACATTAGATTACATATAGAGGCTGCATATTCAAGCTTACTTATATGAGCTTTATACAGAAGCAATATGAGAGGAGAAGGAACAAAAGAGAAATATGATAAATACAACCTAGCATTCACTTGGGATCCTTATGACGGTGTGTAATGCTTGGTTAAGATCAGAGGCAATGCAAGCATCCAGATAACTGTAGTATAATGTCACTATTCTCATGAAATTGTCACCAAGGTGGATGTTAGATGAAGTGCAATTTAAAAGATCATTGCTGTACATGATATACTCAAAATGGGGGCAGTCAGTAGTCAAGAAATAGTCAGAAAATGGGGGCAATCAATAGTCAAGGCTCTTATGATCATGAGCTGGTTACCACAGTGCACGTGCCAGAGAAACAGCTAGACATTGTGCATTCTTCTTTCAGCAATTTGTGCAACAGGGAGAACCAGTTATGTAGTTTAGGGCTGATTTAGTACTGCCTGATTTCATGGTTCAAAAAACATCCTCAGTAACCCTTCAATTGCTCCTTTTGAGCTCAACAAATGAAAAATGTCTATGTCTCCATCTCATGAAATGCCAAAAAAATGCCCTTGTTTCCAGTCTTTGTGAATAGACGTTTGGTTAGTGTCATTTCTCCTACAGACATGCGTTATGCCACCTGACAACTCGACCAGTGCTGTTTCAAACACGTGACTAAGTAGGTCGCTCCTCTTGTACTGAGCCCAGTAAGAAAGCCCTTACCTACGCATATCATTGTGTCGAAAACGACTGACACGCTTGCCAAACCATGCTTCTACGACAGAGTTTTACCTCAATAGCATTTCCTGCACAGCATGGTTACAGGGTGCCGCTACGTGTCCTAGTGGGTTGCAGATTTTTCTCCAGTGGCTATGGCTGTGGTGGTTTGCCAGTCACCACAATGGAAGTGCATGAATATGTTCACACAGAAAAAGAAGAGAAAACACTCGAGGTCGCGTGTGACACCCGCTGATGTGGCTTCTTGCGCCTTATTCATCCCACACTCCCATCGAGGCGAAAGAAGAGGGACGGTGCTTGGGTGGCAACATAACCTTGTTCATACTTGGCTGACTAAAAAAAATTCACGCATATCCACGGAGTGAATGATGATGAGTGGGTGAAGCTCCGAAGGTTCATCGGTAAAAACCGTGAATCTTCTGTGAATCTTGCCCAGTACATCATCAAAGACGTGACAAACACTGTGTGTCGCCATCTAGCGCTCTCCTATCACACTAGAGCACGCAGCGAGCGCCTCTGCGCCATCTATTGATCAATTCACGTACTAGCTAAGCAGCACCGCAGCGCTCGGACGGACGGACAGACAGACAGACAGACTCCCATGCTACGCGTTCTCATGCATCTGAATGAAGTGAGCACTGCGGCGCCATCACGCCATCTAGTGAGCACTTCATAAAACTACAGGTGGCTACTATGTACGGAGGAGGGAACGACTCACACCCTAAGGAGCTTCGCACCTAAAACTCTCGGGCCTATGCAAAGGAAGCAGCACAGTGGCAATGTACGCTAGATTTTGCCGCATGCTCTCATTCTTCTCTTTCAGTCATTTCTTCCTGCTTCTCCTCTCCCTCATCTTCTTCATTTTTTTCTTCATTGTCATCATCTGACTTTTCTTCATTATCTTACTGGTCGAGTTCTTATTCTTCTCTGTCGTTGTTCTCTCTTATAATTATTCTTCTTCCTTCCTCTTTTCCGTCGTTGTCACCTACTGCACCTTCTGCTTCTTCGTTGCCATCTCCATTTTTCTTGCCTCCTCTTCCTTTTTCCTCATATTTGTCTATGAAACTATGCAGCCAGTGACTGAATAATACACGATCTCTTGAAACATCACTCCTGCCTTATCAGAGCCATGGCTTAGAATGCAAGATGTCCATCCAAATGGTGGGAGTCTGTCAGGGTTGTAGTGGTGCCACTTGTACGAAGCTGGGTTCAAATCCATACAGGCATGACTTTTTTTTTTTCCCTCTCACTGCAACTGACAGCAGTTATGGACACCGGTGGTGGCAGACAGAATCCCCACCAATTTCAGCCGCTGTAACGAGCCTATAATAGCTTTATGCTGCAAAAAAACATTTGGTGGCAAGCGATCTGCAAGGCAATAAGCTTCAGTTCTTTGCAGGATTAGTTAAAAATTGCTGCAGGGCTCCTTTAATGATGTGCAAAAAACCTGCGACTCTAGTGGTACTCCAGAATGAATAGGCTTGCTAGATTTCGTGCCATCGCATACATTGAACTGAAAATGATTATTAAGGAAGTACTTAAGATAAGTAAGGAGATGAGCATCTATATTTTATGAACTTTTTTTTGAAAAGGAGAAGCTTATTACGAAGGACCCTAGCTTTCCGCGATTCCGTGAAAAATCGCGGAATTCACATTTTGTGTGCAAATACAAAAAAATAGTAAGGGCATAACTTTTGGAAACAACGGAGAAATGTTGTCTACCCCATTCACTGGCACAGGTTTCAGGCATGCAAAGAGTCAATGCAGCTATCTTCTTCCACATGTAAAATAACTAGAAAATGCACGAATATCTGAAACTTTGAATATGAATAGAATATTTTCCTAAGCACAATGGATTCGAAAAATGCATATGTGGGCGTTCCTGGACATTCAAGTATGGAAGTTCCCAGCAAGAGTGTCGAATATTCAGATTTGTGCTAAGTATTATTTTTCCAGCAGAAGATCATTAATACTAGGCTTGTGTGAATATTTTAATGACTATTACAGTGTTCCAGTTCTCTTCAAGACAAATTAAATTGCAAAAATTTTAAGTTATTCAAAATGAACAAGACATCTTTGCGCACGAAACCTGCCTGTGAAGGTGGTTTCACTGCAGTAGAGGTATTTATGTCGTGAGACAGCCTTTTTAAGGAAAATCTGCAGTGCCGTGAAGACACACTTCATGGGGAAGTGAGCACCTGTACCCCGATAAAACTGTCTTGATGCCTTAGAGCGAATAAAATTGGTTTACATTGATTAACTATAGTAAAGTTTCAAATATAGTGTTTTACCACTATTAAAAACCTTACTACTACATTCTAATTCAATTATACTAGTTACAACTCACTGCAACATTGCCTAGAACCAAAAAAGCGTAGTCTTCAGATTCCATTTTTATGTTATTAGCTCTTGGAAGGAGCAAATTTTGCTAGATGTAGTACAGCAGCTGCTTTGTGTTGCACTTTTTTGCCTGTATAGAGTGACGCATGTACTCTTACTGCATGTCACATTTTGTGACAGAAGGCTAGCTGAGCCCCTCAATAATGACACCAAGCAAAATTTAATGTTTGGAAATGAACAACACTATGTGTGAGCATTACGATGCATCCTAGCAAAACAGTTTCAACTACCCTTAAATACCTATCAATACGCATAAACTCTGTTGACACAGAGATATCATTGATTGATTTATTGATTGATTTGTGGGGTTTAACGTCCCAAAACCAGTTTTGATTATGAGAGACGCCGTAGTGGAGGTCTCCGGAAATTTCGACCACCTGGGGTTCTTTAACGTGCACTGACATCGCACAGCACACGGGCCTCAACATTTCACCTCCATCAAAATGCAGACAGAGATATGATTCAGTTGTTATGGTGATGGTGTGTCCAAAACTGTCATAAGGATCATCTGGAGCTCTGCCATAACAGCTTCCTTAGGTTTTCAATAATGCAGGTATTTTTAGAGGCTGAAACTGTTTATTAAATAAACTGTTGCATCTACCTTATGCCTGTTCACTGTTGTCGCAGAATTTTGCAGATTCCCTGATATGGATTTGCAGAATTTCAAAATTTCCACCGCATAATGTTAGGGGCCCTGTACTTACGACACATGTGCTTTTGAGTAATTGAGTAATGAAGGAAAATACAGTTTGCTATTGAAGAACAGTCTAAAATTGGGTGCAATTGTATTAGGAAAGGAGGCTAGTTCAGCTTTGCAAGAAAAAGATTTATGAAAACCACACTATGCCGGAACAAAGAGCAAGATGGTTCTAAGAAACTTAGTGACTCAAGATGATAGCTCATGCTCAAAAATCTTACGGGGTATGCTTGTTGGCAAGGTGGGGCAGTAAATAATAGGCAAGTGCCTGTCATCAAATGTGGAGGTGGATCACTTTTGTCATCCAGAAGGGGCATAGCCAGAACTTTATTTTAGTAGTTAAAGAGTCCTTCAGGAGGGAAAGCGTCCTCTGGCTACGCCTGTGTCATTGAGTCTTAAAAAGTGACCATGAAGGGACTGCTTAAAATTTTTTGAAGAGATGATCACACAGCTCTACTTTTTAAAAGCCCTTATTAAATTAATGAGGTTAGCACTGGGGCTATAGCAGGTATCTTAAGCATTAAAGGGTCCCTCAAACAACATACTGGAAGGAAACAGCGCAAAAACACACAGCATGAGAGAAAGAAGGACACAAACAACAGCGCTGTTTCTTCTCTCATGCTTTTTGCGCTATTTCATTCCTTTATGTCATACCAACACACCCATGCTTCAACCTTCCCTGAAATGCTTTTTTTGTCATCCAAAGGCAGCAGTAGTATCAAATGATTAGCATCATAAATTATGCAAACTACCAAGTATCAGAGCAGATACGGGCTGTATACTATATTACCATTCTTCTCAAAATCATTTCCTTGCTTATTCTGTCGACTGGTTGCATCCACAATAGCACCGGCTGTGCCATCCACGACTGCCGCACCGTGGCCATGGCATTTTTCCATGGCTTCCAAGAGCCAGCACGTGCCAGTTATTTCAGAGCAATAAATCTGTGCTACCATTTGCTGCATCTATACCGCGATGGAAAAAGATTCTGATGTCAGTAGGGTCTACAACCAATGAAATCAGTCATGAGCGCGAAGTTGGGTGTGCATGGCACGCCTTATGAAAAACTCTTTTGGTCGAGTAGCTTCAGCCTATGGAGATTCACATATTTTAAAACCTTGTAAACTTCAAGCTCCATGCTATCACACACACTGATCTGCTAATGATCAGAAGGACTTGTGCTACTGGCTCAATGCGTTTGTATGAAGTGGTCAAATCTTATTCAGGGCCCTTTTAAATGAGCTGGTTACTTTAGTATCACCATGTAGATCAATACTTACTGGATCCACGTGCAACAAGGGATGGATGAGGTAGGATTATGTAAATGGAGGAATTAGAGGAATGAAATTATTGAGAACACATTATCAATAATGCTTGGACAGTCTTAACGCAGAATGAGTTTTCCAGGAGGGTGAATCTCCTTTTGCTGAGGCTTCCGGTGGCATCATTGCAGTTTATGTTCACCAGCTTGATGTACTGATGACAATCAGGTATTCAAGGTCAATTTCTGCAAACTTCAGAAGTTATAAATCAAGAAACTTCATAGTTTCTTACAGCTTAATCAGACATGGCTTAGAGGCAACTTGTGACCCTTTAGTAAATTGTATAGGGGAGGTCTGTGTGCAGTGTATGTTCACTAACATTATACTAGGCTTCTAATAAATTATCTTTGTTTATGCATAATGTTTCGCTCGCATCTACCGTAGACAAAATAAAATTATTTCACTCACTCACTCATTCTCCGAATTTTGAAGCGGTGACAACATAGAAAAAAATGTTGAATCATACTTTTTGCGTGATGACTCGTCGCACATTTTCTTTCTTTCTTCCTTTTTTCTAGTGAACAGTTCGATCATTCGCAAGAGTTAAAATTTAAAAACTTTTTTTTTTCTCATAGAACTGTGTCGGCTTCATTAAAGGCACCGTACATGGGCTGAGGGCAAAAGTGCATGTCGGGTTGAGCGCAAGAGAGTGTGCGCTCTGCTTTAGTTCTGCGTTCAGTTCGTGTGCACTACATAGGTGCACGGTTTTAAGCTATATATGTATATAGTCTGGATCTTGTTCTGCTTTATTGAAGGATTTTGACAGGCCGCGTCTTGAAATCATTAAAGCTAGTAATGGCTATTTTCAATGACATACTGAAAATATTGTACGTCATTAAAAAAAAAGGCAACTTGCCTGAGGCAAGTTGCCTTTTTTTTGTGTGTGTGTGTGACTGATTATATATTTTCTGTAAGAGGTTGCGTGTCACGCGCTGGCAGTTCTGTTTCTGCAAATACAGGTGCTCTTATAATTATCGCTTTCTTTGCCATTCAAAAAGATACGTGTGCCATGACTTCACGATTGTGGTTACCGTGATCGGCGTGCTATCACGCCTATAGCGATTTGTGCGCAGCCGACCTTCTCGACAAGCATACAAGTTCTTCGATAAGCATACAAGTTCTGGGACAGAACTATGAAGATAAGACAGTAAACAATTGGCGCTAAAACCAGAGTGTGCACAACCAATTCAGTCGATCTGTGTAGCAGCTAGTGATCATTCCATGGTCCCGCAATAGAAAAAGTATAAAAGGGCAAAATGCATATGGGAAAAACAAGAAAAGAAAAGAACAGGAGCGCATGAACTGAAATGGGGCAGAGACAAAGACATAGGGAAGACAGAGAAAGAGATAGAGGCTGAAAGAGGGAGAAAGAAAGAGGCACGCACACGCCATGCTCCGGTTGCCCGGTAGGCACCGGGAAAATGGGGACAAGCGAAGAATCGTGTGCGCATGCCTTTTACTTTCTTTATTTCTTCCTTTCCCTCTTTCGCTTGTTTTTTATTACTTTCGGATACAATACGCTACACTATACCCAAAACTCTCTATATATATGCAGTCAATTCAAGCATAACTGTATAAGCTAAGATTTTTTGTTTGCTACACATACCATGCAAGGAAAAATGATAGCATTCAATGGCCACTCTCACACCTTTCAAGTTAATGCTATTTATTTATTTATTCATTCATACTGTCAGCACATGCCAAGACGGGAGTTTCGGTATGTTACATTTTGCTGCCATGTACAAACACAGCAGAAGCTTGAACAGTTTCACATTTAATGCTCAAAATTAGAAGGCACAATATAAGAAAACAAAAAGAAATAATAATGAAATGTGTTAGAGTGCATCCCATACACGTCATTCAGGGTCACTGGATAGTACTATGGCAACGCAGGTATATCACCCAAGGTCACTGGATAGTATTGTGGCAATACATGTACATACATCGAACCTGTGAAACCGACAGACAGGCCTAAAAAGAAAAAAAAATGAACATATGCAAGCTCTAAGCACAGTTACAAATGTTCTAACACAGCTTTTTCGAAGGCATCTAAATCACAACATTTGGCAACATTTTGTGGCAGGGTATTCCACTCATCAATACTCTGAACCAAAAAAGAATGTTTGAATGAATCTGTTCTGAAGCTAAGCGGTGTAATAGGTTTTTAATGTTTTGTTCTAGAGGTGGTAGTTTTCTGTGGTATGATATGATCCCCTACATTTACCTTGTAGTCCCCATTCAATATATGAAAAAAGAATATGATAGTTGCATTTTTTGTTTCACCAACCTTAGTCCAGCTTTTTCGTTTAAGTTTGCTGACTGACTGGGTTCTGGAGTACAAATTAAATATGAACCTTAATGCCTTATTTTATATGCGCTCATGTTTTAATGCATCTTTTTTAGTGTATGGTCCCCATACGTGACTTGCACTGGTCAGTACCGGAAGAACACTCATTCTATAAGCCATACCTCCACCGTGGCATCTTGAAGTTTTCGTCGCAACAACCAAAGTTTGTGCATAGCCTTATTGCAAATTCTGTCAACATGTACAGACCAGTTCAGGCCACACGCAAGGTGAACACCTAGATATTTAACATTCTTAACCTCAGTTAGCACAGCGCTTTAGATGCTGTATGGAAAGGAGAATTTGTCTTTTTACGTGTCATGTGCATGAAAAGTGTTTTGGATGTGTTCAATTCCATTTGCTATTTGTCGCACCAGAGATGAACTTTGTTTAAATGGTGTTAAGTTCTACTTGATCATTGCTGGAGCATATCTTTGCATAAACAATGCTGTCGCCGGCGTAGTTCTTAATAGTTACTTGTTCAGAACAACTGTTACCCATGCTACTAATGTAAACTGAAAAAAGTAAAGGGCCGATCACGGACACTTGCAGCACACCTGATCGAACCGGTTTATTAGTGCTGCAAGCATTGTTTAATGAAATGAATTGCTCCCTATCTGACAAATATGCCTCTATCCATTTTAATAAGTGAGTTTCAACCAGGAGGCACGACAACTTAAGAAGCAGGTTTCTATGAGATATTTTGTCAAATGCCTTGCTGAAATTTAGAAATATTATGTCAATTTGACCCTTTCCATCAATATACTGGCCAATTTCGTGCGTAACCTCTGTGTAGAATATCCTCACCAAAACCCATGCTGACTTTTACCTAAAATACCATTTTCTTCTACGAATTTCATTAGGTGAGTCGTCAAATGTGCTCCAACATTGTACAACAAGTACTTGTCGAAGAAATAAGTAGTAAATTAGTAACATTGTTCTTGGATCCCTGTTGTGTATCGGCATCACACTGGCACACCTCCAATCGGTTGGAACGTCACTGGATTTGAGAGATTTTGTGAATATATCAGAAGCAAGAAAGAGCACCACTCAGCATATCACCTTAAGAAGGCGTTGGGGATTTGATC
>JABSTT010003176.1:0-35283 GCA_013339685.2 Hyalomma asiaticum
CTTCGTGGCTCTGTAGACTGGTCAAAGCGACTCGTGAGTTATTAATACCCGAGGAGCTGCTTTTCCTACAGTTCAAGCGCAAAAACCGAAGTGGACTTTTCTCACAGGATCGCCGATCCACGCAGATGTTGCTGATTTTTGTGCTATCAAGGCAGTTGCAAATATTTATGACTTGGCAATTAGCAAATCAGAATTAGCATTTAACTCGGATGCTCATCATATCGAGTATGTTTTTGCTGATTCTCACGGCCACCTTCGTCTTCCTCACACTTCGACAGTAATTCATAAGTTTCCTCATTCGTCGGAGCACAAGTGTTCCCATGGTGCTCAAAAACGTGGAGGCGCTCCCGAGACAAAAGTGAGCAAGCACCTAGGGAAGGTGATAACCAAGATGATTTACTGCAGTACCATTTGTAACTGGTGGGTGTATTGGCACCCTTTGCCACATAAATATCTAAGGGGTCCAGCGACACCCCGTGTGGACGAATTTTTCATCCCTTCAAGCTTCCATCTTCCCTCGAACTTCTGCCGCTTTTAGATTTTAACGGTTAAGTAACACACATCAACACGGGAGACACGAGCCCCTTGTCTAGTCAAAAAAACGTCTGGCAGCACCGTTGCTGTGAAACCTCAGGACGTGCGTATATAGCACGGGCACCCAGCGATTCCCATTCGTACAGTTCCCACTGCTCCGTTGACCAAAGCATCACTGACGTCAATGTTTGTGGTAAGCAGGTAAGGTTCCCGGCACGAGTAGAATTTGTAAGGCACATTCGCTAAGCCGGTGTGTGACATGTGCGCTACTTTCTTGTTCACTTTTATCGGCTGCGCTATAACCGTCGCGTGTTAAATTTACCACGATCCAAAATCGCGGCACGGGTAGTTCGGTGCGTGCGCTAACATATAAGATGATTATATTGGGTGATACAGGTTTTGCAGAAGCGATATACAGAGGCATAGACTGAGTATTCTGTGCTGCACTTCAGATGCTTAACACCCTACATGTTGAAACAAAAGCAGAAGGGCCCAAGTTCATTCATATGATGGAACACATAACTTATTTTGTTGACTGAACAGTTGACATCTTCTGAAATGAAGCCTATACTGAAGCAATAGAATATGTCTGATCCGCGTGAAATGTCCTTCCACGTGGGCGCTACCCCTCTCAGATGTTTGCTTTTTCTCTACCTTCCGTCTTCTCCTACCTTCCTGCTTTTTTCTTTCTGGCACACATCGTCTCCACCGTCACAGCCGCTAGCTGCAAGACTGCAACCACGACTGCGAGACACAGACAGCCAAACTTCGCTCCCCTGTTCGCAGAGAGGCCTCCGGCCCTCCGCGGCAACGCGCTGTCCCCATTGCAGTCATTGCGTGGGATCGCGCTCCGGACACCCGACCCGCCGCGTTCGACGGGAAGCGCTTAAGAAGCCACCGGCTAGTTCAGTTCGACGCTCTAATAAGCAATTATTTCGGAAACCCTTAGTCCAGTCTTGATTTAATGTATAACGCTTTCAAAGAGCCAAGACGTTCTCACAGAGGCGACGAGATATATAGGCATCCAAAGCGAACAGCGAGGACGGTATTTCGCTCGCTAACGTGTGTGGCTTGACTTCACAGATCTATGGCACTGCGGTGGCGGTGACTCGGTGAACAAAGGTGTGGGAGAGGACTGCCTTTATTTTTAGCACGAAAATGTAGCGTACGTTGGAGACAGTTGCCTACGGAGGAGTCGAAACGACAGGTTTAATAACGCTACTCAGCAATCCTCCCAGGAGCAGTTAGAGCGCGTTTTCTTTTCTCTCTCTCTCGTTGCATTGTGCAATAAACGAAGTTGGCAGGATAAGTTCTGTGCTATTTACTCAATAGTCCCGGCAATTAATGTAAAGTCAATTATAAATGACCGCCGTTATTCCACTTTATGTGGACGTTGTAAGTTGTAGTCGTTCTTTGAAATGAAATACGAACATTGCATGGTTAGCAGTGCGTGCATGAGACAGCCAGCTATGCCTCCTCATATATCTCCCTACAATTCCTTCGCAAAAGTGTTACGGGCGTAATTAACCGAAGGTAAACACAGTACCAGTGCAAATTGTGACACTGTCATAAGTTCTCACAACACTCTCCAGAAACTATCTTGAGTGCGGCTGATATCTTCACTATAAGAGAACATTGGACAGTGCCTCGCTTATGCTCAAGGAATAATTGGTTGAATTGGGCCGGGCCCGAAAGGTTCGGGCCCGGGCCGGGTACGGGCCGTATTTAAAAACACCGGGCCGGGTTCGTCCGGACGGAGCACGCCGCTTTCGGGCCGGGCCGGGCCCGGGCCGGAAAAAGTCGGCCCGTGCAGTGCTCTAGTACAGAGCTCCTTAGAGTGGTGTCGAAGGAGGTGTCCCGCCCACCGCGTTACGTCACCAGACTCAGCGACGTGTCAGACTGGCTGACGCAAAGCGCGCGACTACCGGGGGCTGTTTGTCCGCAGCGCGCTTGTGGCCGCCTGCTCGCTCCGCGCCTGGACTCGGTAGCGTGCCCTCGCGATCACCGCATTTTTTTTTTCGATCCTCCGAAGCTTTGTTTTCGTTCCTCACACACGTTTAGGCTCGCAGGTGTGCGCGCTTACTTTGTCAGTGCGCTGCTTGTCGTCGATACTGCGCATAAGACGGGGTCAGGACAAACAGCACAACTACCAACGCTGCTCTACCTTGTCCCGAATAACCCCAAATTAGTTAATTGTTGATTAGTGATCGCAGACGGGTTAATCATCCTGTCGGGCTCGAACGTGTGACTACTATGACTCGAAAGGAAGAACTTCACAACTCGAACCCCTACGGACGGATTAATGTGGAATAAGATGCGTTGACATGCGGAAAGAAGGATGGATTCATTTAATGTGTGAATACACTAGTTCAGTTTTAACAGTAAAGCTGTTTAAGCTATTGGTGAAACTGGAAAATCTGCTGAAAACTCCACTAAACTATGTAATGCTAGCATAACAATGCCAGTAAAGACAAAGCTTCCTAGGACTAGTTAGGTAAGGCTAAGTCTAATTCATTAGAGCCTAATTTAGAATCCTAGGACTAGTTAGGTAAGGCTAAGTCTAATTCAAAGGAGCCTTATTAGAAATAATTAATTTAAGCCTACTTCAGATGGGACTAATCCAACTAAGCCAAACCAAGCCAAACTGAACTAATTCAAGCTTAAGCTATGACAAGTAAGTCACACCTAATTAAGTGGATGCTGATTTACCATTAATAATGCCACGATACTAATTAACTCATGTCAATTAAAGTAAGACTAATTATGTGAAGCCTAATTTGGCTGATATGAATAATTCTAGCGTATGCTGGCTTCTAATTAGACTGTGTTTATTTAACTAGTACTAATGAAACCACGCATAGCTAGGTTATTACTAGTTAAGTCACACCTAAGCTAGCACTTATTAATCCAAGGTAAATTATACTATGACATCAAGGTCAAGCCTCATCAAGCTGACTAAATATTTCAGGACAAATTAGGCTAACACTGATTAAACCAGGCCTAATTAAGGTAATACTGATCAATCGATACCTAATTATGATAATATATCAAAGAACTTCGTAACTACGCCTGAACTAATTAGGCCATGTATTATTAAGATAGGAACAAATTAACCCAAGTATAATTATATCATGACTAATGAAGCCCACCTTATTAGGTCATTTGTGATTAGGTATAAGTTAATTAGACCGAGTCTAATTAGTGTAACACTAACTAGATCCTGGCTAATTAAGTTAGGCTAAGTCAAGTCTCAATAAAGGTCAGACTATTAATTTACGCCAAATTAAGCAAAACATTACAGATGTAATGATATTAATCCACACTAATTTACCTTAGTCAAGTCTAATCTGCTGTAATCCTTAATTCAGCCTCATCTAAGTCTAGCGTAATCCTCTCTATAATATGCCATAGTCCACCGTAATGCACCTCAGTCTGTCTTAATTCCCCCTAATGTGCCTTAATGAGCTCTAATCCACCCAAATACGCCCTAATCAGAACTAGTCCTTTAATCCACCTTATAAAAGAAATATTTTGGGTTCGACTCCAGCCATTTTATTGGGTACGGGTACTAGAAGGGGCCGCATTGGAGTACCATAGGGAATAAACCCATCTACAATCACTGATGAATTGTTAATTAATGTTCGGGAATAATTTGTGACTTACTACAGGCTGCTGGCGTGCATTTGTTGGCTTCTTGGAAAACTATATTTATGGTGACTTTTGCACCGCGCCGTTCGCGTCCACGCGGAGGTAGTTTACGGACGCCTTCCAATGGCATCTATGAGATTTGCGCATTAACAAATATATTTCTACATATTTCCAGCAACTAGTTTGCCTATGTAGGTGCTCACAACGCAAGGAAAAGCGAGCGCACGGCACGCACCAGACGCACGCGTTTACTGTTTTAAAAAACGCGCGCTGCTAAGGGCCTGCACACAGGCGCGGATTATCCGGCACACAGCGGGATTATCTGGCATATTGGACTTCGGAAAATAAATTATTTAATAAGTGAATTTGTTTGTACATGCCCGACTTCAGTATTCGCTTGTATGTTACTAGTATTTTGCAGATTATTTAGTTTGTGCTTTCCTCTTACGCGAATATGAAAAGTCTCTGTGTGTAAGGAACGGTTGTGAATCTCTCCGGCTCAATTCACAGCATAAAAAGGTACAAAACAGTGCCGAGCCTGCCAGGATCTCAATATATTTTGTCCCTTTCTGTGGATGCGAATTTATTGCTGCGCTTGTGTCCGTACAAAGGCCTGAGAGATGAACTTCCACAAGCTTACAGTGACCGCGGAAAGGCTGGGTTTCACTAAAGAGGGAACGTTGAAGCTCTATGAGGAACAAAATGCGAGGCAGAGGGAGGAACAGGCGTTTTCCTGAGAGCAAGATCGCGAGAAAATTGAAAGAGCAGGTGAACTCGAGGTGAGAGCCATGCTGATGGCGGAGTATAAGGAAGGAGAATGCAGCCGGATAAAGAGCTGTTGAAGCTCAAGTTGCGCCTATCGGCTGCTAACGTAGGAATTGTGCTGATGAGCCAGGGTTATTGATAGATGGTAGATTGTCGCGTCCAAGAAATACTTGTCCGAAAAAATTGATGGCTCCATTCGATGAGAAAACACATTACTTAGATGCGTATCTGCATCGGTTCGAGAAAATTGCGCTAGGGCAAGGATGGGATAGAGACGAGTGGCCAACAGCACTGAGGTTGTGTTTAGTAGGAGAAGCTCTCACGGTTTTTGGGCGCATGCCCGCTTCAGAGTTCATGGGTTATGAAAAATGAAAAGAACTCTCCTCCAAAGGTTTCATTTGTCGGGGAGAAGTTCTTCTCTAAATTTGACTTATCCAAGGGATACTGGCGAATTCCTATGGAGGAAAGCTCGAGAGAGAAAACAGCGTTTTCTTGTGCGAGTGGGCGCTTTCAGTCTAAATTTATGCTACTTGGATAGAAGACTGCAGCCGCCGCATTTACGAAGCTAATGAGAAGTGTACTGGCGGGACTAAAGCATGTGGAGCATTACAACGACGACGTCTTGGTGGCCACTGATATATGGAAGCGGCATCTAGAGGCACCTGAATCCTTGTTTGAAAGGCTAAGGTAGTCCGGTTTGACAGTAAAACCTACAAAGAGTGAAGCACGTTTCGAGTCTATCAGATTCCTTGAATCATTGGACACACGGTAGCAATGGGACGAATTTCTATCAAAGAGGGCATTCTTGATGAAACACAGGCAGCACCGTTGCCCAAATCAAAGAGAGAGGTGCAGTCGTTCTTGGGACTAATGTTCAGGATTTTATCGTGAATTTATTCCACGGTATGCAGATACTGCACTTCCATTGGTGGAGTTGAAAAAGAAAGGAAACCCAATGCGGTAATCTGGAAGAGCAACACGATGAGGCTTTCCGTAACCTCATGAATAGAATGGCGGAACCTCCATGTTTGCTTGCGCCGGATATTTACGAAGAATTTGTTCTGAGAACAGATGCATCAGACAGCACCTTTGGAGCACTCCTAATGTAAGGGCAGGAGGGTGTGTTGGAACCAGTTGCACACGCAAAGAAGCTCAGCTCGAGCGAATGAAACTACCTAAACATCGGAAAGGAGTGTTTGGCGTTGGTATGGACGATCAAAAAGTTTCAGTTGTACCTGTATGGGAAGAAGTTCAGAGTGCAAACTGATCATCAGCCACTCCACTTTCTGGCTAGGTCAACGTGGCTGATGCCATGGTGCGAGCCCCTTGCGTGTGTGCTAAGGAGGAGGAAGTGCAAGCATCGGCACAAAAGAAAGGAGAAGAAGAAAACACATGGTCGTCGGAATCCGCGGGGCCGGAGTCGAAGTAGTTCGGCGAAAAGACGCAGCCGGTGGCCGGCATACAGATATGACTGTGCACCGCGCTCCCCCGCCGTTCGCGGGTGTCAATAGTCAGCCCCTCGCTGGCGGCGAAACGGCGCGAAGCACGAAATAAAGGAGAGCGATTATGGAAGCGGTGCACCAAGGACGTGCCGAGCTCGTTATCCGTCGTGGGTGAGGCAGCACCTCGGCTACGCTCCGGGGCACGGTCGTCCTGTCGTCCCATCGGCTACGCTCCACAGTCCCCAGCGGAGACCTTGCATCGTTCCGACTGCTCCCAAGCCTCTCCACATTTCAAGTATTATTTGGACTTTCTCATTGTTAAATTTATTGCGCCGAATTATCTGGCATATTGGACTTGTGATAAGCAATTATTTAATAATTGAATTTGTTTGTGCATGCCCGACTTCATGTGTTCGTTTGTATGTTACTAGTATTTTGTAGATTCTTTAGTTTGTGCTTTCTTTTTATGCGAATATTAAAAGTGTGCGCATGGAAAGGTTATGCATCGCTCTGGCCCATTCGCGTTAAGGACAGCATAAAAAAGGCGACAGCTGGCGCATTGTGGCTAGTTATCGAAGGTGAGTGGAAGTGCCACGCCAAGAAGGACTTCATAGAAGCGTCTATGAATGGCTACCACGCCGGTTAAAAGCTGTGATTAGCGTTAATAGGGCATTCACGCGGTAATGACGCCCGCGATACCTTGGGCATGCATTTCTTAATTTGTTACAGGGAAAACATACAAAAGATCGGCGTGTGTTTGTGATTACAATGGATAGCGTGTGGGCACGCTGTTAGCATACCGATCCCGGTTCCTAGAAATTTTTTGTCCCCGCGATAGCAGGCGCAAAGAGCAACCCTTTTGAATCAAGGTGGTGCCTATAGAGGTGCATTATGGAGCCTGATTTCTTGCTTGGAAAGCCGCGCACGAGCAGACCAGGTCCTCGGGACACATATATGTGTTTAGGGAAGAATAAGAATCGTAGTGTAATACCTTCGTTCACCGATAACTTGGCATCTTCTTCGTTCTCCGTCAAGCCTGGTTATCTCCACAAATATTTCCCTACAGAAGCAAAAGAAGTTTTGCTGATGAGCCGGTGACATCATTAAACGGCTCCCGCTGCCATCGGATATCGGTGTCGCAACTTATACAACGCGTGCGTGAAGTTCCGACCACCTTCCTGCAAATCCAACGGCAACGATGCTATGTGTCCAACAGTAAGCTGGTCTATTGCTGAAGCTTCACTACTTCGCAGCTTTAGTATTTCTGAAGTTTCAACATACCTCCATTAGCCATTAGTTGGGCCACTGTTATTCTGTCTCATATTTTTCAACAGTCATTGTCATGCAGCACGCTGCCTCATGAATGGAAGTTGGGTAAGATTGTTCCAGTCCCTAAGAAAAGCCCCTCTAGCTACCGCCCGATCTCTCTAACCAGTGTCTGCTCGAAA
Source organism: Hyalomma asiaticum (assembly GCA_013339685.2). Lineage (NCBI taxonomy): Eukaryota > Metazoa > Arthropoda > Arachnida > Ixodida > Ixodidae > Hyalomma > Hyalomma asiaticum. The sequence goes on from JABSTT010003176.1 coordinate 7,838, forward strand.
ATCATGGAACATGTCATTTATTCTCGTACCGTCAATTTCCTCAATTCTGTGAACTTTTTTTGATCCAAGTCAACATGGCTTTCAAAAACTTTTTCGTGCGAAACCCAACTCGCACTATTTCTCCACAATATTCATGTTAGCCTTGATCAAACCATACCCGTAGACGCCCTTTTCATCGAATTCGAAAAAGCTTTCGACAAAGTGCAACATAAACGCTTGCTATTAAAACTTTCGCGACTTAACCTACATCCCCTTGTTTACGATTGGATTAAGGACTTCCTGACTAACCGACAGCAATTTGTGCATGCCAATAATTCGTCGTCGACTTCATCTCCTGTCTTATCCGGAGTGCCACAAGGCTCTGTATTGGGTCCACTCCTTTTCCTCATTTACATCAACGACCTGCCCAGTGATATTTAATAAAAAATACGCCTGTTCGCTGACGGCTGCGTCATTTATCGCCCGATCAATAACGTCACCGATAACCTAGCGCTCCAAAGTGACTTACTAAAATTAGATAAATGGTGCAGTGATTGGTTAATGCTGGTGAATACTAGCAAAACATCCTTGGTTTCATTTAATAGACGGCACGACTACCCGGCGTTCAAATATTCCCTTAACGGCAGCCTCATCTCCTCAGAACCTAATGCTAAATACCTAGGTATTACTCTCTGTGACGACCTCACGTGGACCACTCACATAACCAATATTACTAATGCCGCTAACCGAACTTTAGGCTATCTGAAGCGAAATCTAAGGCATGCATCTGCTCTGGTGAAATTACTAGCTTATAAAACACTAATCCGACCCTAATTAGAGTATGCTTGTTCCGTCTCGTATCCCCCTGAACGCTTTCTAACTGAACTAATAGAATCAATACAATACCGCGCCGTTAGATTTATTTATTCTAATTATTCTTACACTACTAGTGTAACTAACCTAAAGAAAAAAGCAGGCCTGCATAGTCTTCAGATGCGCCGCAAAATCGCAAGGCTTTCACTCTATCATAAGTTTTTTCATGTTTTGCGTAACTGTTCTCCCATCAACCCAGCTAATCGGATCTCTCAACGCATCAGCCATGTTACAGCGGTGTACCCTCGCCGTGCCCGCACCGCCACGCGTCTGCAATCATTTTTTGTCAAGACCGCCATCGACTGGAAAATTCTTCCCTCAGACATCGTCCTTCACGTCAATCATACTCATTTCAAGAATTCCGTTGTCACACTTTGTAAATATGAACTAACTTGTTTGTTTCTCCAACCGCTCATGTAAAACCCTGTCTACAGGGTCCTTGAGGTATTTTCAATAAATAAATAAATAAAAACTGTAAGGCAGGAAAATAGCTGTACCACAGCGAAACCGTCATAATGTCCTAATCTAAATTTTCTTAACAGCAAAGCTCGCTTAACTATTTGTAATTCGTGCGCTGTTACTCGAGCGCATGCCAGGCAAAAACAGAGTTCAAATAAAATTAAAATATCTTGTTCGGGGGGAGGGGGGGGGGGTATCGAAACTGTGACCCGCGGGTTTCGAATCGACGCCCTAACCAATCACGATAACGCAGCTCCTTGTTGTTGTTAGTGACTTGCGAGGCAGAGACGCTTCTTTCTGCAGCCCATGAGGGAGCACGGCTAAGCGCCTCAGCTCCGTGCGTGGCTCGATTTCAAACGAGTTTCCTACGGTTGAACAAATGACGTCACACTGTCCCCACAGCTGCTGTGATGTCACGCTTTACTCCTCGCACCACCGCGCGCCAGTTTGGTTCTGCTGCACCAAGATGAAAACAGTGCGCGTTATTGCGCGCGCTTCTGCTCTTGCGCCCGTGCCTCTAGCTGACCATGAGCACGTGTTTCGCTAGTGAAGCTGAAGTGTCCCTCAGCTATGCAGGTTCACTACCCTTGCCCTACTAGTGCAAGACGTCCCATTTCTTGTCAGATTTTATAAAATTACTCATTATCGTTGTGCGTGTACCGTGGATGTGGTTCTTAGTTTCTGACCAGGAAATGCGCCCGTTCAATGTCGGCCGCTTTAGTCGGACTTCGACTGCGATGAAATGGTGGAGGCCCGCGGCTGTCTAGAATCCCATCACGTATGAGAACCACAATCGTTCCGAATTTTCCGAGCTTTCCAATACCTCGTGCGTCATAGGTATACCGTGATTTTGGCACATAATATACCAGCAATCAATAACAATAGTTTATTAATTGTCGTTGCAACTGATCTTCTATAAAGGCACCATTTTCCTCTACATTATGTCCTGGTGCTCCTCTCCCCTAATCGCGTGCCATCTCGCGGACTGAGCGGTGCTCTGTCATTGCGAAAGATCAATTTTCTTGTACAAGGAGGTTTGTCTTTTGCCATCCTCCACGCGATATTGGTTCCTCCTAATGTACACATAGAAGGTCCACAAATGTGGACAGAGTGAACAAGCCTCACTCGGTTCATAACTCACTGGTTTTATTGCAAACCTCACACGCAAGCCCGCATACTTTCGCCAGCTTCGACGCTGCGTATGCCTCGCCAGGCAAAAAAATATACAAAAAAACGTGTCCAATTATTGAAAAAACAAATTACAACTGGTATGACGAGTCACGTCTTCAGGCAATTGGGCTTATTAGTAGACATTTTTGGTCGTTGAAGTAAGTGCTGGATAGCGAATGAAGAAATATGTGTTGAAGTGGGCAAGTGTGTCTAAGGTTTCCTTGGCGCACATGCCCGTGCACTAGATGAGTGTCTTGTCCTGCGAAGGCCAAGATCATTAGTGATCTTTATACAGCCCAAACATTTCCTTCGCATTCTTCTTCTCCAGAGGCATCAACTACGAGCGCTGAAGTATGGTGTCCGGCAGTCATGTACCCATTGTACAACAAATACCTCTGCAGTGCTCCTCTCGATCCTGGAGTACTGGAAGAAGAAACAAAGAAGATGACAGAAGCCTCGGTACAAAGTGGGTGGTCATATATTTCTCACGTTCAAACAACAAATTTTTTATGTGTTTACCTGCGACATTACGTAAGAGCATACCTGTCTGCCCGCACAAGAGAACAGAAAAAACATAGTTTGATTTAATTCAGACAATCAAGGCTATAACGCGTATCTCCAATCGTAACACCTCGCACGATGTGCCAAGGGCCGTGTCCTCAATGGCTGCTTCGTATGCCCCCGATTCCCACAATGCGTGGGATCTGCAAGATTTTTTTTATGCATATGGCGACACAAATAACGCAGCATTGCGGACAACCTTTACTGAATATGTCTTCTATAGGCAGGCAAACACGTTCGGCTAAAATCTAACCTCCCTAGGAATGAGCGTTCCCAAGTGGAAACAAGAAACTACGTACATTCAAGGCCCATCCTCGACATTCTCGTCTATCATATTTGGTGCCTTTTTCTGGTACTCCGGGAAACTGGAGCGCACGCGAACTGACGTCGACGATGGTGGACGTGTGCCCCAAATTGGTTGTATTGCGGTTTTTATTTCTCTTTGCTTGATTATGGCGTCAGTAAAGGCGTAAATACCATGTCCTCAGTTGCGGACACAAGGGTCGAAACGGGTAAACATAGGGGCACCTTGAATTAGTTCTTACGTCTTTCTTCTGTATGGTACGAAAACAAATCAAATTATTACGCTGGCGGTACACTGAAGGTTTACTTTTCTAATAACTAAGAGCTATTAAGAGTTTCGCTTGGGGAAGTAGGTGGCCCTTGGTATTTCGGGAAACGCTTTTCTAAGGCGCTTGCTCCTATTATTGGGCAGTGTTTACGGAGAGAATTATTCGTTTTCAAAGTGCATAGAACTATCTTTTTAGCAACGTCTACCCGTTTGGTGATATGCGGGTTTGCTCCTCCCGTCCCTTGTTCTGATTGCCTCTCTAGTTTTCAGGAATAGTTTTATACCCTGTGAATCGCACAATGTGGCTGATTTTATAGCGCTCATGTGCAAGTAATCCTCAAACAAACGCCGAGCGGAGGGACTCGCGAAATCGACTTCTAACATGATTTAGTGTAAATGAATAGCCAACTACGTCACCAGTTTGTGTTGACCGCCACCAGTGCAGCTGCCGGTTTGCCAAGCTGTTCGAAGCTCGTGAGAACGTAATTTACCCTAGGGTTTGGGGCCTCGCATTCCTGAGTTCTTTTACTGTCGACTCATCTCCTTCGTTCGCGGAAGAGCGCAGCACCATTGTCGGGATATGCTACTTAGTAAGCTCATTCTTCAACCTTCCGATATTTACTCAGCATCTTACTTTCCTCGGGAGTTCCGTCAAACAGAACGTGAAACTCGCCACCGTAAAAAAAATTGGCAGATCCCACGCGCAGTGGGATTCAAGAAAATGCGAAGCACTCATCAGGAACGTAAAATGGATTTGCATTGTTTTCTCGCTATACCGAGTATAAGAGCATCAAGACTGTGGCATGTAAACAACGCCGGTCATACACGCATATCATGATTCTGATGTTATGGCCTGTCATTTACGTTCGTCATGCAGTCGTGTTGTGCCATAGAAATCTTCGTATACACCCCATTAACAAAGCGCGTGGCATGTAAATCATGCCGCTCATGATATGCATGTCACGATTTTCACATTATGACCTCTCATTTATGATCGTAATGCAGTCTTGTTGTGCCATACCAATTTTCGTTTGCAAACCATTAACGAGACGGCAGTATAGCGCCAGGACCGTGACATGTAAATCATGTCGCTCGTGACATGCATGTCATGATTTTCACGGTATGACCTGTCATTTATGATAGTCATGCAGTCATGTTGTGGCATGCCAATTTTCGTATACATCCCGTTAAGGAAACGCGTGGCATGTAAATCATGTCGCTCATGACATGCATATCGCGATTTTCATGTTGTGACCTGACAGTCATGTACGTCATGCAGTCATGTTTTGGCATACCAATTTTCGTATACATCCCATCAACGAAACGCGTGGCATGTAAATCATGTCGCCCATGGCATGCATATCATGATTTTCATGTTATGACCTGCCATTTATGTTCATCAGGCAGTCATGTTGTGCCATACCAAGTTTCGCATACATCCCATTCGAAACGGCCAGGAGAGCACCGAGACCGCGGCATGTAAATTATGCCGCTCATGACATCAATGTCATGATTTTCATGTTGTGGCCTGTCATTTACGTTCGTAAGGCAGTCATGTTGTGCCATACCAATTTTCGCACACATTCCATTAGCGAAAAGGCCAAGGACAGCACTAAGTCCGTGGCATGTAAATCATGTTGCTCATGGCATGCATATCATGATTTCCTGTTATGACCTGTCATTTACGTTCGTCAGGCAGTCATGTTGGGCCATATCAATTTTCCCATACATCCCATTAGCGAAACGGCCAGGAGAGCACTAAAGACCGTGGTGTGTAAATCATGTCGCTCATGGCATGTATATCTTGATTTTCATGTTATGACCTGCCATTTAAGTTCGTCAGGCAGTCATGTTGGGCCATACCAATTTTCGCATACATCCCATTAGCGAAACGGCCAGGAGAGCACTAAGACCGTGGCATGTAAATCATGTCGCTCATGGCATGCATATCATAAAAACTCATGTTATGACCTTCCATTTATGTTCGTCAGGCAGTCATGCTGGGCCATACCAATTTTCGCATACATCCCATTAGCGAAATGGCCAGGAGAGCACTAAGACCGTGGCATGTAAATCATGCCGCTCATGACATGCATATCATGATTTTCATGTTATGACCTGTCACTTATGTTCGTCATGTAGTCATGTTGTGGCATACGAATTTTCGTAAACATCACATTAGCGAAACGGCCAGGAGAGCACAAAATTGTAGGCGGCTACATAGATAGATAGATAGATAGATAGATAGATAGATAGATAGATAGATAGATAGATAGATAGATAGATAGATAGATAGATAGATAGATAGATAGATACGCTCAAAGTCCCCGAAGTTCGCTAAGAAATGCTTCGCATTTAAAAAAAGTCCTAATAAATTCGGAATTATCGCAGGCTGAGGTAAAGTCTCTACACGTGATCGGAGGGTCATTAGCAGATTATTGCAGCCAAGAAAACAAGATGCAAAACTTTTGTGTAAGTAAAATTTAGGTGTGACCAGCGTGCGAAGGAGCGCCTTCAGGATTTTTAGGAGGTTGATTTGTTCGTGCAGAGTGTACGTCTTGTATGCCACTTGTCGCGTCTGGCTGCCGACCGGTGCACTAGGCGCTCACTAAAGCACCAAAGTCATCCGATAGATGCGTCATTTTCTCCTGCAGTAAAAAAGAGGTTTGCTTCGCGATGCGTTAGTGTTCTTACTCATGCAGTGATGCGCCCTTCGTCATTGGAACTGGAACCAAGGCACACCTTCCAAGATTAATTCTCCTCCACAAAAAAACAAAAACAATGCGGCGATTTCTACATTGTCCCTAGGACACTCTCTACGAAGGACCCCTTCGTAAATCTCTTGAATAAGTTTTTCCTGAATTCTATTTACGCAATTCAGGTTTAATATTAGCCTACTAGCTACATTCGAAGTTCACTAAGTATGTTCTATTTCATCTGGCCGACCCGAATGTAATCTGTAGCATTTGTAACAAAACCGCATGTCCGTGCAAGTCAAGCAAAACGATGAAAACTGGCAAAAGAAACACTATATAAAAAAAAGCTATGTCGGTTGCGCTATGTTCGTGCCACCGACAAAGGACGTTCTTGTTGTCCATTCCTCTTCCTTTGTGCCCGTGTTCACACGCCTGTTTGCGCAATAAAACTTCACCAACTCACTCAGTTTTCTGTCCCTTTAAAAATGAAACACTCTTGCCTATTCTAGATAAGAAACTCAGGAAACAGTTTGATCATTTCTGCAATTATCACCATGCAGTGAGGCCAATTTTTGTAGGTAATGCAGATGGCTTGCTAATGTTTATTGTCCGTTTGTTCAATTCTGCAATCATGCGTGTGCATTAGGTAAGAACGTGTATTTTAGTGCACACAGGAGTGACTGCGCATGCCTCTGAATATGGTAGGAGAGTGTGGATGTTGTTGTGTGTAATACAGGTGGCACATTTATAAATGTATATTTGTATTTTAGTATATATATTTATGCTTGTTGTCGAAATGTACACTTCCGTTTTGCTACAAAACACTATTTCTCACGGCTATAAAAGTGGCTTATGTGTTGCTTTCTATATATACTTCTGGAATCTGTTGTCAGCTCTAGAAGTGGAAGGACCTCCGCCAAGCTAAACCATAGTTTTAGTCCTCTCCACCATCGTGGCCCTGTCTGCTCTTTTTCAAGGTGCAAATAAGGCATATTGCGCTCACTCATTCACCTATTCATCCATTTATTCAATCTTACCAGCCTTTTTGTTAAAGCTGGCGCAACGTCATTATCTTTCTGCAAAGCCGCTCTCAATTGCTTGTAAATTGTGAAGACCTAACAAGCGTATATACTCCACTGACACCACGGCGCCACTAGTGTTTATAGTTCCACTAGTGTTAAAATGTTCACCGTTCGTACGCGAATCTTTTATGAAACATTATATGGGCAACTAAATCCCATGGAAGAAATACGGTACTTTATTTCACATCGCTATAGATATGCAATAATGAAATTTACGTTTGTCTAATGGTGGAAGCGAGCATATACGTGCTTCGACGAGCCCTTAATAGTGCGCGATATCTAGTGTATCGCTTTCTGTCACGAACATTTTCGTAGAGGATAGGAAGCCTTCATCTCTGAAGTCATGTGTCCTGGAACTCGTCTTTTATGCAGCTGTTCCGTAAAGTAGGCAGTGCTTTGCCGAGTTTTTTCATCTGTGGAAGCGTCATTCAGGGAAAATTCTGTACGTTTAGGTTGATGCGAGTGTCTTCGCCGTAACCAGCGCTGAAAGGACTGTGTGTTTTTGTGACGTGTGTTCAGCGAGGTACCGCATGTCGCTTGTTCCTTGTTAAACTAATGAGGCATAAGTGAGGCTATCAAACAATGCTGTAGCAATACTCAGCAGCTCGGCACAGTGATTCCATGGTGTAGTCACGGAATTAACCCAATAAAGCAAGAACCATGGCCTAAATAAACGTCTCAAATAATTGAAGAGGATATAAGGGTCGTAGGTGAACATACACGCAGTTTCATACACTTACAGTGACGTCATTATTAAGAACACAAATATTATAAAAGGAAATCTACAAAATATCAACATACACAATAAAATATAATGCTTTGTTTCTTTATCTATACGCACCATGGATGGCCGAAGTTGAACAAACATCCACAGTGTCAAGCCAACACAGCCTATCTGAGGACGAAGTAATAAAACCGATGCTGCCGTCATACGCAGGTCCAACGGTACGTCAATACGTCATATTTTTAGCTGATAAAATTGTATTTGCGTTGAACCTTCTTTACTTTTATTAAACTTCTTGGCTTGCAAGTAGTGCTGTGGCACTCATGGCATAGAAGTAGTTAATTGGCAGCCGCAAAATCACTCCAGTGCATTGCTCTAATGTGGACTAAGACTAGACTTGAGAAGGACCGCAATAAGGTGATATAGATTATGTTGGTCAATGCATTAACAGTAGCGAAAAGGTAGACATGTGCACGAGCGTGCTACAGAGCCAATGTTCGGCTGTGGCTGAAGAAGTAATCGTTAGGGTCCACTGAAATAGTTATCGTCTCATGCGCTTTGTCACTGAGTGTCCAATAGAAGTAGGAGGCAAGGTGTTTATAAATGGTACTTGTAAGCTTTCCCAGGCTGTGAAATATATTTTTCGAAACAGCGAAGGATGGGAGTGTCCTACCCGACCGACATATTGGAACTGTCGGAGCCTTCAAACGTAATCTTTAGGCGCAATATAGGCTACATATGATATGAAGAGAAATAAACGCTGTGTAAATAACGGAGAAAGTGCGAAAGTGATGAAAGGAAGACGAGGCTTAAACAAAACACAGACGTGTACGCCTAGGGACAGGAAAAACAAAATTTACAGCATATCCACGGAGTGAATGATGATGAGTGGGAGAAGCTCCGGAGGTTCAATGTAGAGCGTGCCGAGTTCCGGATTAATTTAGTTAACGCGCACGCTGCGAATCCTTATGGTTCAACTACGCACAAGTGAAATCTCCCACCGGCACCTCATTGCAAGATCCAGTGCCTATATGTGAACGGTTCTCCAGCGCGAGCAGTCGGTATTTTTCAGTCAAGAAACTCGCTAGAAGATGCTGCCTGCATCGAGCTTTTCTCTCGCGGGTGAGGGCGCGTTCTCCTTCTTTGCGAGCTGGTAGCGCGTTCATCGAAGAAAGCGCTTCCATAGTCAACGCGCGCCTTTCGCTCTCTCTGTCTCTCTCTCTCACAAGACAGCAGATGGAAATGTGAGAGAGCTCGCGCGCCGGGAGGCACGCGCCCTCTATTAGCGCGTTCCCACACGCGCCCTCCTAGTAGCGCGTTCCTAGTAGGTAACGCGCTACTACAGCGGACAGACTGACCCAAACCTTAAGGAGCTTCGCCCCTAATAAGTCTGCGGAAAGTACGCATTTGACCAGTAATGAAAGAAGACGCAGAAACAGCTTTGAAAGAGAGGCGCGAAGGGAAGCTCGTAGCGAGGATGAGGGAAGAGCAGATGTCCTGATGGATGAAAGGCAGTATTTACCACAATAACTGGCAACCCTCTATGCACTCATCTGGAAAATAGTTACGTGCGAACCGGACACGGACACAGTAAAGCGATAGACGAGAAGGAGTAAATGCACAGGTCTGGGAAACTCGTCCATGTCCAGTGTGTATACAGCTTTCTTAAGAGCGCAGGTTTTTAAAGCGACCCTTAAAGCAATGGTTTCCGCAGAATACCGCCTCGGACTGCCTTACGTGGCGTAGCAATTGCCAATATGACCTGTGAGGAGCACCTGAACCTCGAAACCTAGACATGACTCCGTGCAACTAACAACTGCTGCGCGTGCGCTGTGATGTCGCTTTGTTGCACCTACGCTTAGTTGAACCCATTTGAGGCAAGGTAGTACGCAGCACAGTGTTGTATAGTACAGTGCAGCAAGGACTGCTAAAGGGAAGTAAGGTAGAGAAGGGAAGGAGGAGCGGAGAGGGAGCGCGCAGCATAGCATCGCGCAGTATATGAAAGACACGACCTCGCGTAACAGCCGCCAATGTGCTGTGATGTCACTTTGTTGCACCTACGCTTAGCTACACCCACCTCAGGAAAGGTAGTGTATAGCATAGTGTCACACAGCACACTGCAGCAAGGACTGGCAAAGGGAAGTGAGGGTGAGAAGGAAGAGAAGAAGAAGGGGACATGGAGAACACAGCTTATTCTCGTACAGTATAGCAGAAAAAGTAGCGAGAAAGGAATGTGAGGGTTAGGAGGAATGACATGAAGGTGAGGAGAGTGCGAGTGGGTAGAGCTATGGTCCGGTATAGTACACTCTAGTGAGGACTAGAAGAGGTGAAGGCGTGAAATGGAAGTGAGAATGAGCAGGAGGGAAAAGAATGCTTACGTGAGGATGAGCACAAGGGCGTGGAATAAGCCATATGGTGCAGGGTATAGCCCAGTGTAGTGCAGTATAGTGCAGCAAGTCATGCGAAATGGAAGTGAGGGTGAGGAGGATGGAAAGTAGGAGTGTAGACCGTAGCATAGTCTTGTAGAATATAGTGCATCAACGAGCAGGAAAGGGAAGTGAAGATGAGAAGGATGGAATGAAGGAGGCTGGAGAGTTTGGCATAGGATTTTCGCGTACAGTAGAGTGTAGCAAACAGTCGGAAAGGAAGTGAGGGCGTTGTGGAGAGAAACAAGGAGGGAACACCACCAGCTACGTCGTCTCCTCTGTCTTTGCATCTCTAGTACACAGCTGCCCTAATATTTTTTTTATTTATTAACCAACTCGCCTTGTGGAGTCATACTGAACACGCAAGGCCGCATGATGACGAGCACGTGGCACTTGTTGGTGAATAGGAACGTTATTCTAAGGTGGCAGGAATGACTAAAGAAAATCAAGGCTGATATGCTACTGTCACCAGTAGGGAAGCTATTTACTAATATAATAGCTCATTGACCTGATGCCACATTAAATTTCGCTCAACAAATTGATCAAGCGGGACTATTCATTAAAATGTGCGGAAATATAATCAGGCGACAAAATAATGTAACCTTCACAGATTACGACAACGAACAGGACTCAGTGTCCAGCAGTTATGTGGGTATACAGAGTGAGGGAGTGGACCAGTGTAACATAAAACACTATATGCTGTGAGCAGTGGTTCGCAGTTTTGCATACAGGTAGCAATAAAATAAAATAAACAAAAGGGTTGGCGAGGACAGCACTATCTCTCCACTACGGTCGCTGCATATTTACAGGTTCACGACAAAGCATTCATTTTTAGGTTTGTAAGTATTGCGCTTGCTGCGTCCTGTAGGTAGCTGAAGCAGTGCAGACGGAGGCCTTGCGAAACAAAGGAATAATTTATTTTGCGATCACCTGCGGTTAACACGCATCTCAACCCCACGACAGCGGCAACTGCCCCACAAAAGAACATGGCATTGGGAGAGTAGATTCTAGGGCGATGGAGCGGGAACGATCAACCAAGACTGACATGCTACTGTCACCACTAGGCGCGGCAGCGTTTCAGCCTCCATGGCAGCTCCATATCAGCCTCCATATCCTCCATGTCCCTCGGGCAGGCCGCAGGCTGCTGATTATGAAGCCTAGAAGTGGGAGTACACGTAATGCAACTGCGCATTTCATGAGCAGATAGCCGGCGGTTGTGACTCCCACTGGCTCACATGACGAAACGGTATGAGGGCCCCTAGTCCGGTATTTTTAACATTCAGTTAATACCATGTGTGTAGAAAAGTCATACAGATTCCCAAGGTACACTCAAATTTCTTGATCACATTGCATGGCTAAGTCTGTAACAATGCAAACTTCAAAAGTTGTTCACTCAACAGAACATGCCATGTGGAACGTTGGGTCTGAACATAAACGGAGGAAACGGAACTAATTCACAATAGTCCGGATGGGCATGGCACGTCACAATATATAGTGAGGCGCTGGAAGCGGCAGCCGAATACATGTTTTGAAGGCCAATATTGATTCAAGATCCAAACCATAAAATTATTTCGAATAATTACGATGCGTCAATTACGCATGACGCTCCGTTTGGTGTAAGAGAATGTCATGTTAAGGATGTTTCGGGAGACTAATGGCGTGCTTGATTTTGTTGGTTTCCTTGAACGTGTATGACAACTTGTGTATGAAAGTATGGCTTTTGAGAGTTTACGTTATCAGCAGCGCTGCCGTATTTGCCTGTGAGGACTCTCAAGCCTTCATTGACTAGCTTTTACTTTCAGTTCCCGCCATGTGCGTCGCAATAGAGCAAATCAAAGCAACCAACACAACATAAGCAACAGAAAGAGATCTTTTATAAAGGGGCTCAACTTAAACTGAGCATGACGCAGCTAGGAATGAAAATGAAATGATAGGTGCACTTATGCATGAATGGAGTTCGGATTGGGTCCGGGAGTAACGCGTATAAATGACGTCTTTGCAGAATCAACAAGGACAAATAGGCGTGGACGGCGTATCTAATGAAAATGCATAATAAAATTAGCGTTGGCAATCAAAGGTCATATGTAGGATCCCTAGAGGAGTGTGGAGAGCGGTTGCACATGAAAGCGATACGTCTGCGGCGATGATGTGCGAACAGTTGGCACAGGAGCGGGCTTAAAAGATAGGGTATAGACGTTTGCACTGCAACGAGTGTACACGGCTTGATGATAAGGATGGAGATCACTTGCAATGCTGAGATCAATCGCAGTAAATGGACCCTGCACCTCCCGAAATTGTTACCTATAAATGGAGTAACAATTTACATTGCACATAGGTAACATCCTCCACGACAGACAGCAGAGCACATCGTTATTGCTGCCAAGAAAATTAGTTCGTAATCACGGGAAGTATAGACCGCGCTGCAGCTGAAGCAGCATATCTCGTCTTTTGGGTTCTGCCAGACACTCACTGTTTGTCTCTCAAGAGGGACTCACGTCATCGTCGAATGCGACGCAGCCATTTTTGACTGCGTGACGGAAGGCAATGAAGCTTTGCGGTAAGATGAATCAAATGAAGCTTTGCGGTAAGAGCCTCGGAAGCTCCGAAAAATTCACGTCACTTTTACAAAATGACAATATCCCTTTAACTATGCATGCAATCCAGAAAGGTGCAAATTATTACATATATATAATTGTCCTCTGTATTGCACAAGCTAATGCTAAATGGGCATTCTTGGTATTTTCAGGCGGTAAAGTATTCCCCTGACTGCATAGGGCCAGGTAACAAGCCATTGAGTAAGAGAGGATGTATGGTAAGTGAGTGTGTCAGTTTTTCAAGTGAGAAACGTAGACACATTAATTTTAAACATTGTGATTCCTTGTTTATTTAAGCTTTCATCGCCAGCGATGCTCACCAACACAGCAGCAAGAGCAGACCTGTGGCACAGGATTTGGCGAGCTAAGCGTGAACAGTGCTCAACATACGCCTTTTAAACTTTAAAGGCCTTTGGACTTGGGCCCCTAAAACTTAAAATGCCTCGTCACACATGCCTCACGACGCGCAGAGCATCACGTGAGGAAACTACCGATGCGAGGATCGTGGCATCATTGGATTGCAAGAGTGTGTCCATTGCAGTCGTGAGAATTCAGTGTGTTGGGGAAAAGTGGAAAACATGGCTCCAAAGCTTTATGTGGTTTTTAAAACTTACTCATATTGACGAAATTTAATTTAATTTATTAGATTGTAACAATGCATCACTGCGCCATCCCGCTCTGTACTGGAGCTTAAGTTTAGAAATTCTGCTCAGCGTGAGATCCGATAAGATATCCCAAAAGAGAGCCAAAGAAAATGAGTGAAGGTAAAACAACATCGTAGGAAAAAGCGAAACCGCGCAAAAAGACTAATAAAGAGAGACACGAAAACACAAAGCGAAAAAAGAAGCAGAAAGAACTAAAACCTCCACGTAGCATGCTCGAGTCGGACACGTCTAGGGGCTCAGAGACAAAGTATAATCAACACACTCGTGCTCGTAGAGTGCGGTATTTACTGTATACGCTCCGGCTCAGCAAAGGCAGCACGTACAGTTACTATACGAACTGAAGACCTATACAGCATGCGCCTGAAACGCGCCGGGTGAGCAGCACCCTGTGTGGAACACAAGTGCAAAATGTACTTTTTGACAGGACGGCACGTAGTTGAAGTGACCACGTTCGCAAATGATGTGCTAATGAAAGCACGCCGCTAGGATCCAGATAGGCAAGAAAAGGGCGACGCAATTATTGCCTGTGGGTGTTTTCGAAAGGCTTCGAAATAATGACCACATAGAAGGTGTCGCAGACTCAAATCCTCCGTGGACGAATGCAACCAAGATGCAAATGTGGCGTGTTCTGCAACGAGCTCCGCTTTGGTACTCAGACTTCTTCGCTAAACACAAGTGTTCGTTGCCTGGTAAGGGCGCGCCTGCCTAGAGTGAGGGATTCAGACAATGCTTACGTTGCAGGCTCGGGGTTTCTCTGTTCTGCTCAGTCTGTTTATTTTTTCAACTATGGCTGTGTAGGAACTCCACCGATAGCTTGACATTACTAGTAAAAAAATAAATGCCAATTACCCCTCTACTACGCGGTTCCTCGCTGGAGAGTGCTCTCACATTGAACGTTCCAAGGTCTAGTTTCCAGTGGCGGCCTGTCCGGGTCCAGTGCGAAACTAGATTAGCGGAATTCTAACCCTTTGTTATTCTGTTCGATATTACGTCGGTAGAGGGGCCCGGCGGCGGTTGGGCACCTGAAAGGCTTTCAGTCACTTTATTGCCGTTTACGACTCACTCCTACACCAGAACAGGAATTGACCTCCCTCGTGAAGTACTTGGCCACCACCTCCCACAGGATGTCTACAATTAAACCCTCTCCCTCAGTGTCAAGCAGCTACAGAACATCTGTCCACGGCCAGCTCTGTGAAGCAGCAGAGGGCAGTAACCAACTCGCTCAGGATAGGGTGGAATGGGGATCGTTGGGAGAGGCATTCGTCCTGCAGTGGATGGTCCTTACATACTTGCATTGCTGCTATATTTTTGCGCAGTTTTGCTGGTAATAAAGGGAGCAGACACCACGGCTCCGCAAAGCTCTCGTCCATGGAAGGGTTTTTCACGTGACTCGGCCGTAATATGCTTCCTCGACTTCATACAAACGAAGTTAAATCTTCTAATAGTACTGTCCCGCAAGACTGCGTATCTGCAAGAATTTCTTTGAATTGCCATGACAGTCACACATTTGCGACATCTCTAGCGTGGGTTTCTGAGGGGCAGTTTTTACATCTGCCTCAGCCTTTGCATAGACGCTTAATCGGTGGCGTCTTATTTTCTTAGATATATGCAACATTTTGCTGGAAAGTTGCTGTTGTCTTTTTCCTTGCTCGCATGGCCATAGTGCAATCATACCATTTTAGCGAACACACTATCATTGGCCTCAGGGAGCTATGATGTAAATATGCCGCCCAAGCTTCCGCTTGTCGTTATAGGCTGTTCTACGATTCCTTATTGGAGCATCAGGAGCTGTACTGGCTAATACATTCTCTCTTGTTACTTCCCAGTTGTCGCCCAAAAGGCACGAGCAGGTTGCTAACGCCCCCTGTGCGGTTGGAGAGTGCGATGGAGGATGGTGTATATTCCGGCAGTACACAATATGCTCAGCAAGTTGAAAGCATCGTCGACGCACATTCAAGCGAATAAATAATAAACGTCCTCCCAAGAAGAATTCCTGCATGGAAGCAAAATATTGAAACTTGATTACTCCACTAGTCCGTTTTATAATCTTTATAATCACAACGAATTTCTTTATGAGCCAGTGAGGTTTATGGCACAACATCATCATTTGGCACTAATGGGCTAGCACAGGGAGTTATTCAACACATCAAACAGTACTTAAGCATGTACACAGGTTTGCCATTTAGGTGGAAATGCTGCCTCGAAGCTGCGGCAACTCCTCATAACTGCTGCTATACAACGGCGTCGGCATGTGCGCTCTTTGCAGCCACTGAGAAACAAGCCCATTGGGAACTGACAAGACCTCAGGAGCTGAAGCTGCGATCGGCCACCTGG
Organism: Hyalomma asiaticum; assembly: GCA_013339685.2. Taxonomy (NCBI): domain Eukaryota; kingdom Metazoa; phylum Arthropoda; class Arachnida; order Ixodida; family Ixodidae; genus Hyalomma; species Hyalomma asiaticum. The sequence continues at coordinate 23,972 of JABSTT010003176.1, forward strand.
CGTCTTCCTCATTTATTGTGTTAATTATTTGTAATTAGTAAGCGTTCTTTTTATTTGAGTAGGAGAATGCTTTATAGATATCGGTACATGTCCTGTCGAGTATCATGATGCATTACTAGCGTGAAATTTCCACAGAACCAATATGATAAAAATACCCGGCAGGGTGTGCGCAGCAGTCAGAAAAAAAAAAACCCGGCAGTGAAAGGGTTGACTAGAACTACTGGGGATGCCCAAGGGTTTTTTGGCGCTTGTATAAAGTCGTATTCGATGATCTTAGGGGCCTGTTTCTGTATCGCCCCACACTCGCGTGGCGGCACAAGATAAGGATTCTGGTTAATTGGTCTTTTCGTATCCTCTGTGATTATTCAGCGCTTTTGAAGGGCTTTCGACCGACTCTTGACGTCGACGAAAAACAGGCATTGAACTTGGCTAATAGCGCAAGAAGCTGTTATTGCTGCTGTTGAATAAATGTGCTGGTTACGTCAAGAAGAGGTGATGGGCCTCGTGCAGGTGCTCCTAGGAACGAAAATTAGCCGTGAACATCTGTAATCGTGTCTGAATAGGCTACAGCCCTGCCATTTCGGAGACGTCGTCGCTCTGTGCTAATATTCGGTAGTTAATAAGTTCGTGCACCTATCAGTGACGTCTCCAACGTCTTGTGTAAATGAGATACCGCGAGTAAACAAAAACGGAGTCATCGGATCGGCGACCCCTTGTCTATAAAACGGTGCGTCGTCGTCGTCGTCATCATCATCATCATCATCATCATCATGTCTAGGCCAACTGCAGGGCAAAAGCCTCTCCCATAGATCTCCAATTATCCCTGTCCTGTGCTAACTGTGCCCAATTTATCTCCGAAAACTTCCGGCTCTTATCTGCTCACCTAACTTTCTGCCGCCCCCTGCCATGCTTGCCTTTTCTAGGAATCCGCTCTGTTACCCTTAATGACCAACGGTTGTCTTGTGTTCACATTACATGACCCGCCCACGCCGATTTCTTTTTCTTAATTTCTATTAATATGTTGCTAACACGCGTTTGTTCCCTGACCCACTCCGCTCTCTTCTTATCCATTAATGTTACATGTACCATTTTCCGTTCCATAGGTCGCTGCGTCGTCCTCAATTTCAGCCGAACCCTCTAAGTTAGCCTCCAAGTTTCTCCCCGTAGGTGTGCACTGGTAAGATGCAGATGTTATACACTTTCCTCTTTACATATAGTGCGTCAAATACCACCAAAAACAAGGGCACATATCGAGGTGGTATTACGACGTCGTGTTCTGTTAGAAGAAACTGGTTGTGTTGCAATGTTAAGCAATGGTATAAAGAAGGGCTTTTATAAATCATTACTATGCCGTCCGGAATGTTATTGACGACTTCATATTCTTTTAGAAAGTCTATTTCTAAAACCACATGTTTACAGCATGCAGGAAGCATGGTGAAGGCCGCCACGAAAGAAGAATTTGCGATGGTAACTCTCGCAGTGCATCTTGCGGTAGGCACCAGTAAATCACCGCCTGCTGTCCGTATGATTTCCCCTGCATGGTGTCCTTACTTCGCTCAGGCGCAGGGCGAGTTCTTCACTAATTAAGAAGTAGTCGGCCGTAGTATCGACTAACGCTGTCACCGGGTGTCCATGCACGGCAACATGGAGTTCGGCGCTTGCAATTTTTCAGTGTCGCTGTTCGTCGGTGTCACGGCTGCCTGCAATAAAGTTCTTCGGTGAATCGCATCGTCTACGTCGGGCCTCGAAAATAAGACCCAGAGTTCGCTGCCTTGAGTTTTTCTAGCGTGTGCTGGGCGACCTCTTTTCTCGAAGGGCAGCAAAAGTACACCGAGCAGGAGACGACATCCGACATGGAGAGGTTGGAGAGGTCGACAGATGGCCAAAAACTCTGCGATCATTCCGTGTAGCTTCTTCGTTCGGGCAGCGGGCTACTGCGGACCCCGAAAGAGTTCAGCGGTCGCGGCGTAACATGTAGTCGTCATTCGAGCGAGCTTCAGCCATCGAACCATGTACGAGGAGGTAGGAATGAGGTGTCACCGTACCAGCAGTGGTGCGAAATATGGCCGATACCTGCGCAGTTTAAACAGAGTGGATGACTGTCGAGCGTACACCATGCGTCGGGTTTCCAAAATGGCGGCCGCCTCGTAGCGTCGTCTTGCAAGGACGACTAAGGCTCGGCGTTTAAGCGCGTGCAGTACGACTGTATAGGCATAACAGGTGCAAACCCGATGCCACTTCTTGAAGTGGTGACCAAGGAGCGGCAGTCCGAGCCTGGTACGTCGGTGTAGCATTAACGCGTGGGGGCTTTATGACAGCGGCAGCGTAACTCATGGAACCTTGCTCTTGTCGGGGACCGGCTGCCGACCACCGGCTGCATGGTTTGGCCATGCACAACTTCGGTAACTGACCGTACTGGTCTGTCCACTTTTTGCGTGAAGATCTTCCAAACTTCTCTGATGACTTCTCGGAAAAAACACACGGAAGCGGCTCTGATCGTGAGCAGTGATCGCGGTGGTATATGGCAGTGTTGGTGGGCAGTCCATCGTACTGCCTGCATCGCTCGTGAAGGCCCCGCCAATAGCCGTAGCCTCATTGATGAAATCGGCGACGGTGACTGGCCGATTGCGCACAGGCCCAGCGAATGGCTGCTCCTTGTCGCCTCCATGAGGTAGCGCTGGTTTCTGTCTTCTTTCATGTTAGGGTAGGCCGTGCGGATTAGACGGGTGATGTGCTGACGAGCATAGTGCCAGTGTCATCGGGTTCTTCTGCCCGTAACTCCCTCAGCTCCTGTGGGCGCTCGCGCCTTTCGGTACATGCATAAGTATCAGTGATCTTTTGCCGGAAGTCATGCCATGTCGTTAAGACTAGACTGGCAGTCCTCGTGCCAGTACGACCAGTGTCACCCATAGAGAGACAGCGAAATTTATTGTGAAAGAAAAGCCCAGAGGTCAGACTGAATCATTCTTCTGAGCTGCTACTTGACGTTGGGGGAAGGGAAACGGCTATGGTAAGAAAGATGACATAGCTCATGAAAATGAGGATGATAATCGAAGCACTTCCGCGTTAAGAATTTTCAGAGTTGTTTTTCCAGTCCGCTCTCATCGAAAAATTTGTCGAGATTCTTCAGACTATGCGGCTGTGGACTAGGATCGGGCGCACAGAGTCTTCTCAGTCAATGGCTCAGAGAACCGTTGACAAAGTGCCTTTAAACGATTGTTCCCCTGAATAACATCGCAGTCTGAAAGCAAAAGAGATGTTCTATAGCCTCAGCAGTGCCGCATTCTTCACAATGCAGATTGTCCACACTCCCGATAAGATAAAGAGGAAAGTATAAATGGGAAAGCTAGTGCTGATAGTCCACTGGTTGATCTGGGAACGCACTGTAACCTCTCAACCCATTCGTCAATGTCTTAGAAGGCAGCACCACGTAAGCCTTCGGGTACCAGTGGGTGAAGGAAGCTTAGGTGTTGCGGAAGCGTGTGACCGCAGTTGGCAACGTGCTGCGAGCTGACATGTGGCTGTTGTGGGTAGCTTCTGGAAGGAAGCCATTGAGCGGGGAGACCTCCGTGAGAAGGCCTATAGCAGTCGACGGTTGAAGCGATGCACGTGGGTCGTAACTAGTGACAGCGCGGTCGGGCTAGGTGAACGACTCGGGAGAGCCACCTGGAGCATCAGGCAGGGTTACCTCTACCAAGCACCTCTACCAGTGACGCAGTACAAGGCGAATGAAATCAGGGGCACATTCTACAAGAGCAGAAGAGCTTCTTGGTACAAGAATTAATCCGACACTGGCACATCTCGGTATTCGGGGTCACTTTTCCAGTACACATATCACATCACATGTGTACATTTCCAGTACACATGTGATGTGATATGTGTACTGGAAAAGTGGCCCTATATGTGTGATGTGATGTGATATGTGTGTCCGCGCCCGAGCGCTTGTATTGATGAACTTTGATGAACTGTACGTAACTTTGTGATGTAAGCCACCCTGTAAGAGAAGAGGAGTACCGGCGCCACACATGGGCGCCAACCTCTTCTTAAATTACATTTATTAAAAAAATCCCAGAGATTCACTACACATTCATGTGCATTATTGTCCCCGTCGTCTACAAACCAGATGCGTCATTATGCCAAGGCTTCAAGTGCCCACACTGTGCTAGGAATGCACACGTTACATGTAGCAGGATACTCTTTACGGTGACGATCCTTTTGATATCCTAACCTTCTCCTTATTCTAAACGAAGGCTGCTTTTTACCCGTTTCCGCCATAGAAGCGAGGATGTCATGCCTGTGAACTAAAGCCATGACCTTGGCTGCTGTGAGCTAAACTGCAGCGAGGAATCTCGCTGCATGGGTGCTTGCTGCTGGTTACAGTGCCCTTCTTGTGTCAGTGACTGACTCTTCGAAAGTTATCTAGCTTGGTGGCTATAATTCATGACGCATTGTAAATGGCGTTTCAAATGACATTTAATTTGCACCAGACAATGCTGTAAACACGGTGGCAGCGCAACGAACAAACATACTCAAGGCTATGCATGATGTACTCGACCATGTAAGCGCGCAGTGAATAAATTATTTCATTTTCATAAATTACCTGCATTTACAAAGAAGGTATATTCATTATCAGATACATTTCTTGCAGCAGAATTTCAAGCATATTATACGTTGTGTGATAAGAACCCTCGAACTAATAAACTGTACACGGACTCATTGCTTGACCTATATTGTTAGTGATGGTATCCGCCGCCACCGTCAACCGTGTTCCCAAAAGTTCCATGCCTGTGCTGACTAGAATGCAACACAATAGGGATGGTACCACCACGGCCCTCAGATACTCTCACCACATGATTAGGCGTTTTGGGCTCTGACCCACGAACGTGATCTGCCCTAGTGGTCTCAGTCCATTATACATAGCCCGACGCCGGCTTCGCTTTCATGAACGAGGACCAGGGAAAAGGCGAAAACGATGAAAAAAGAGAAAGAAGAAGAAAAAAATAAATGACTAGACGAAGCACCAGAACGCGACTAAGAAGAAAATGAAAAAGAGAAAAACGGAAAAGAAGCAGACAACGGAAAAAATTACAGCATATCCACGGAGTGAATGATGATGAGTGGGCGAAGCTCGGGATGTGCATCGTAGATCGTGCCGAGTTCCGGATTAATTTAGTTAACGCGCATGCTACGAATCCTCACGGTTCAACTATGCACAATGCACAAGTGAAATCTCCCACCGGCACTTCATTGCAAGTCAAGATCCAGTATATATATATATATATATATATATATATATATATATATATATATATATGGGTTTTGCCGTGTGAACGCTTCTCCAACGCGAGCAGTCGGTATTTCTCAATTTCACTTGTGCATAGTTGAACCATGAGGATTCGTAGCGTGCGCGTTAACTAAATTAATCCGGTACTCGGCACGATCTACGATGAACCTCCCGAGCTTCGCCCACTCATGATCATTCACTCCGTGGATATGCTGTAATTTTTTTTGCTTCCATAATCGGTCTTGATACTTCTATCGCGGTTTTGTGGTTTATACATTTAGAAGTTGTGCACACCGCCTCTTCATGAGAGCGGCACGAGTCTACCCACCAGCTAAAAATTTCACGGCCACTTCCTCGCACTCGAACGCGAAGGCTTATAGCATCATAATCCAGAAGCCGGTGAGGGCATTCTTTAATATTGTAGTTCAGTATGTTTCCCTTTTTTTTCACTTATGACACACTCCGAAATATATGATGACCGTCGTAGACCCCGTGGCCCCTTCATCCATTATACTCCTACGATTCTTGGCCGCAATATCGAGGGAGAGAAGTTCGTCTGATTACACTCCTTAGCGGACTTTAGCCAAATCTGTCCCATATTGGAGAGGTCAGACTATACAACTGGAAATTTTGAAATTATATTCAGATTTTTCCACCAAAGAATTCACTCTTATTGTTGTTGTTTTTTTTTTGGTGGGGGCGAGAATGTTTTTTCCACATAGCATTTTAAATCTGTCATTGGAAATCTTGTCGCGTAATAATTCGGAACAAAATAGTTCAATTAAAGTGTGTGCCTCTAAATTCATCTCCTCTTTCATGCTATAAGGCATAGCAGAAGCAGTGCAAATAGCCTATCGACAAGCACGGCTACTCTAAACACGGTGCCTGCAAGCTTTCCTTCGAAGCCGGGCATTTAAATGTGCTGTCTTCAGACACCATGAGTGATAACAGTGGTAAGGACGTCATCTCGTTTTCTATCAATTAGCTGGGCTACATTACTTAAGGTCTGAAGGCATATTTCTGAGAACAATATGAATACTTGTATGGAATCCTCTAAGACTTTAAATGCGTAAATGTCACGTAAATATCAGCGCCGCCTTGTCCCACGGCTATCCTCATTTGCTAAGGATCTGACGTCCTAATCCAATTAAGTTGTAACAACTGTCACATGCAAGAGCTGTGATGTGCCCCCATTTAGACTTCCGCACCCTAATCACGAAACGGCCATATAAAATGGATTTTCCACGACAATTTCGGAGTTACCCGTCGGGTCGAATTTCGCAGTGACATTCAGAGGTAAGCTTCCACGCGAACTGCCGGCACTGCTTGAGTAAAACTGCATGAGTAGTGCCCGTAAAGCTGCAGCCCTGCAACATATCGTGGAGGTTGCAGAGTGGGTTGGTCATTGATATTGCGAGACAACGTTCAGGCCGCAAGACCCTTTCGTTCGATGGCTTCAGCAAAGTATCAAATCGTTATTACCATTACGCCTTCTCCGCCTATTTTTCGTCGTATTTGTTCATCTATCACACTGACTACTCATATCCGACAGTACACTCGCCACACTAAATCTGCGACGCATTTTGGACTAACGTAGATAGCAATCGCTGCTGGAGATAAATCGAGGAAGAACACACACATGTTCTCTAACGTGTTACAGGCGCTGAATGAATGAAAAGTGAGTTGACTTTGCTTTGACCACGTAATGCTTATTTGAGGAAAATACGGCCTGCTCGAAGTGCATTTTACAGCATTGATACTTTGAAGTAAAGGATCACCCAACAGAATTCCCGCCACCAACTTTCACGCCGGGTGTACTCACCACTGGAACGACAAGCCTCATCAAGCGCATACTCCAACAAATACTTCGGTGGCCAACAAATTTTGATGCATATATCCTCGAAGCTCTTAGGAGCATTGTGTACTCTAACATCACACAAAAGCGAAAACCTTAGGTGATATTGGTGCGCTGTGTATTGAACACATTCGGTATATTGCGTGGCAGTGCCCAGCATTTGAAAGTGAGCTGGAATATTCAAAAATTTATTTATTCTGGAAATCACAAATGACTTGCGACATAGCTTGTAGATAGCATGTATAATGCGACATTGAAATGACATTTTTATGGCATGCTAGTTGCATTAATTGGTACTGGATATCTTTTTCATTGCAGAATCCATATAAAGAATGCATTTCTGCGATTTGATAAATCGCAAGACGAACGCGTTTTTCTTACTTTTACTGTTGTGTGTTCGTGCATACACTGCAGAGGTCAAGAATGTTGCATTTCACAGGGGTAAGATTTTTGTCTTGTGTTTCTTGTCATCTAGGTTCGCTTTACAGTTCTGCCATCAAATACAAAGGCTGTGATGCCGTGCTTTACGCTGTGAAATGTCAGTTTTCGTGGCAGAATAATAAATACTAGCTCTTGGTATCGCAAAACGTCCGCTAACATGCCAGTTACCTTAAATTTGTCAGCACAAACCAAATTACTTCAAGTTTGCTTGTAAGAAACATAATGTGACCACTACCAATAATATATGCGCGAATAACAGCAATAAACATGTCGACCTATTAACAAGACGTTTGAGAGGTCAACAGTCCTCAAAGTTAAGGCTCGCATGCTGTTCGTTGTAGATTTTTCAACCGACAATCGTTTAGGCAAGTACGTGCCTGTGGAAAGTCAAATTTCTGCCACTCATTTAAACTGCAAAAGCGCAGCTGTGCATATATATGTGTGTACAACAGCGGATCTCCTAGTGTTCGAACGATGAATAGCATAGGCACAATTGTACTCTAAGCCTTAACAGGCCACTTACTGGCGTGTTAGAGCTTAGAGTACAATTTTAGAGCTTAGAGTAAAACAAGACAAACTGAGACATTCTGTCATAGCCTATTTTGCAGCCTAATTGTGCTTAAGGAAGTCTATATTAAGTTCGCGAAAAAAAATGATCAAGGCGTTTAACCGCGATGACTGCATTTCATAACAACACTCTTATGTATCCACGATAATTCTGCCCAAGGTGCGATAAATTTTCACGCTGGCAGCTTGCGAATGTAATATCGACAGACGAAGTGAACACAAAGACACAGACAAGCGGTAGGAAGAGGCGGCATATTACCGCGCGGTAGTGGTTAGGAGTTAGATTCGAGCCCCCGCAGTGTCGAGCAAGCAAGCTGCTACTCTCACGACGGCTCTTGTCATGCAGTAAAGTAGATAGCGTAACTCTACCAATACCACCGCCATTTCTGGTGGTGGCCCTTGTACGTCGTCCATTATAGTTGCAGTACGTGTAAACTGCTTTTTTTAGAATATAGTAGAAAACACAAACGTACTAATTTTACGCAACAAGTTTTCGTGAAGGTCTGATGGATCACATAGAAATACATTTAAAAAGCGACGCCGGTGTGCACATTCGCCCACGGCAGCGTGCGTTTCTCATGGACAGAAAACATCTGTGCAATGACGTTAACATCGAAGCTACATTGTACTTTGAGCGATGCATTAATAACGACAGCGGTATTGACGTGTGTGGTTACGCTCATTAGTACGCAGTTTAAACAAAGACGTTGACCCGATTCCTTAGCGGTGTGCTCACGAGCCCGATGCTTAGAAAAATCTGTATACTCAATTACCTCGCACCGTGATTCACTTAACATCAATTCCCACAACACTTGGGTTCTCGAGGATTTGTTTTTTTTTATTTCTCTTCATCATTACGAGACTCCCAATGCCCTCCGCGGGATGAAGGCTTCTACCATCTCAAATTATCGCAATGCAGCGATAAAGGGCTAACATTATCCCCGTAAACTCCTTAACTTCATCTGTCCACATAATTTCTGCGTCCCCTGCCGGCGTTGAATTTTCTAGTGATCCACCCTGTTAACCTTAATAACTAATGTTTATGTGGCCTTATATTACATTCCTTGAAAGAAAGCAGCTAAGCAGAGGCTCTACCCAGCCTTCGCACTGAGAAAGAAGTGTGAAGAAAACGATGTTTTAGCGGCTATTTTGACGGGACACAATGGCTGCTTTGTTGCCGTCACGTGCTGTGTTGTCGAGGCGTGTGCGGTTCTGTAGGTATCGTGCCGCGCCGTGACGAAGTGCAAATGCTTGACAGCATGCATTGTTCGTGCGGCATCATAGCGGCACAGAGTTTTCCTGCTGGTTCTAGAAGCCAGCGAGTGTGAGCTAGAGTCATCGAACCAGCGAGAATAAGACTGTGGCGCGGGTGAGGGATATTTTGGTTGTTCAGCGCAGTCATGCCAAAACAGAAGAACCACTTTCATGTAACCCTTTTTTTTACTAGCCAGAGCTACACTGCTCGTATTCTCGCCGTTTCGCAGGGGTTGGTGGCCACACCACGAGTTGAGCCGTTGCCTAGTAACCGCCGCAGCTGGCAGCGCCACTCGCCGCGCAATTTGGCATGACGTGAGAGGAGGCCGATGAAACCGCATTAAAGCGGCTTGCGTTAAAGCGACGTTGGGATCCGGTTCGCAGCAGCTCATCCCCTCCAAGAACGAGTGGTGGAGTGGTCACGGCAGTCCCAGCACGCATGGCGCTGCAACGGCGGGGTTATCCCCGCAAATGAGAGACGTGCGGCAAAATTTTTAGCGCGGGACAGCCTCCCTTTGGAGGCCGCTTCATCGGAGCTGGAAATTCATGTTATGATGGTCACGCTTAATGCGTTCAGGCGTCGCACAAATGCATCCGCAAAGCCACGAGCTGCACCTCGCTGCTGACTACATGTAGTGTATTTGCAATCTTTGGTAACTGCCTTTCGACAATAGCTTCACGCCATTTTGCATAACTGTAGCGTATCCTGGCCACGATGTCCACGTCTGCGTTCATTCCGATGTGGAAAAAGGCTTTCTACCGTATAAGATGCCGAACACTCGGCAGCGCTGTTGCTACACTACCGCGGTGAATCGCTGCCCGAAAATTTTTTAATGAATTAGGACCATCCAGCATATGCCATGAACAGAATACGTGTTCCTGTCGGTAAGCAGTACTCCTCGTTGTTATGCTTATGGCGAATTTCACACGCGCGACGATCGCACCCACGCACCGCTCCTGACTTTTCTACGCCAAAAGCGGAGCGTTGGTTGCGGGTACTGCGGTGCGCATGCGCCGGAACCCGTTACAACGGCGGCAAGCCGGCGCGTTGTCGGTCTGGGAGGCTCTGAAGCCGGCTTCAGAAAAAGTGACTTCACGGCCTCTATTCACATTTTGTCCCCTCGTCAACGCTACACGCTCTGACCATTCCTTGATCTTTACTAAGACATAAGCAAAAGGTATGTGAAGGGAGCAAAGCATGTCGTGCAATGCCTGTCTTGGCACGTGTAACTACAGTACGGACAAAAACGCATATTAAAATTTTCTTTGAGATCGGCAAACAATGTAATCTTGCCGTAGTTTCCCTTTAAGTGCGCTGTAGAAGAATTTATGAAAAAGACGGCGGCACGTGAGCGACTGCAACTCAGATATTTTAAAGCGAAGCTTTGTACCTCTACCAGCCAAGGCTTCTGTCGTGTCCGTCGTTGTAATCAAAAAACGATCCCGACGAACCGCTAACAATTGCAGGTATGATGATGATTATGGTTCGGTTAGGAAAGGGAGGAGAGAAAGGCCGTAGTGGAGGGCTCCGGAAATTGAGACCACCTGGGGTTCTTTAACGTGCACTGACGACGCACAGTACACGGGCCTCTGGCATTTTCGCCTCCATCGAAAATGCGACCGCCGCGGCCGGGATCGAACCCGCGTATTTTGGGTGGCAGCCGAGTACCGTAACCACTACACCACCGCGGCGGACCAATTGCAGGTGATTGATTGATTGTGGTTTGGTTGAGGAAAGGACGCTAATTTCTGCAGCCCATGTACATCTGCTGTGCGTTCGCGTGAGCTGGGTGTTAGGGTTGACCTCGAGGTTGTAGTTTACAACGCCGGAGCTGTTAAACTTGGTGTAAATCGAACATCGTGTGAGAAAACTTGGGGTCTCCACACAAAGCAGCTTTCTGCACGTAGTAC
>JABSTT010003177.1:0-29271 GCA_013339685.2 Hyalomma asiaticum
TCCATAATTCGCACTGCGCTTCCTGCATTGCACATTTACACTACTAATGACGACAGGATCTTCATAGAAATGCGGTCAAAATTCAATTACCCATTCTGTGGCTCACTTATTATTATTATTATATTTTCAGTACTGCCAGTCTCTTTCCGAGACCATAGCAGTGTGCATACAGGTGGGACATGCAAGTGCAACAAACAAAAGCAGGAATCCAGGTAGTGATCAAGATTTTTACAATGTAATTTTTCTTAATAATAATGGACAATCAGTACGCAAATATACATATGGAATCATATACAGAATATAAAGAATCAATATACAAATATACAATATACAATACGCACGTAATATAGATATATTACAGAAAGTATACATGAAATGAAATGCTACACAGGCAAGTTACAGCAACCAGAAAAAAACTCTGTACCGAGCACTTGGCCACTGATATGCTTTCAGTGGTGACGAAATGAATGAATCTGGGGCGGGTAGCGCTATTGTATTAATCAGGTGATACTTTATATTTGAGACGTCAGATAACGAATTCGCGTTAGTAACCGAGGGATCCAGACAACTCCATTCACTGACAGAAATGCGGAAAAAAAGAATGCTTGAAAGTGTCATTGCGGTAAGAGTACTCTTTTGGTGTGTGCGAATGTTTGCGCCGGGTTACGCGAGACTCTGACGGACAGATGTACAATGATGTGTCAATTTTATAATAGTTGTAAAGTAGCTGGAAAAGAAATTTCAGGCGCGCTTGTTTTGCTCGAACCGCTAGTGTTCGGAGGCCACAGCTTGTTAGCATATTTGTGGGATAATCAGTGCGTTTGTATTTGTTGCAGATGAATCTAGCAGCCTTCCTCTGTACATTTTCTGTTGTTTTATGTTAGTGACTGTATACGAAAACCATAATTTGTTAGCGTATTCTAATACCGGTCTAATGTAGGTAGTATTGGCGCGCATAAGGTTATAGTAGCGGTGTACGGCTGGCGTGTGCAAGTTGCAGGCAAGTCCAAACTTGTAGCGTCCCCTTGTTGGGCTCCGAGGTGGGTGGTAGCCATCGCTGCCGAACATTCCACCTTCTTATGTATGCAACATCTTTTCCTCACTTAATGATCGTACCGCTTCAAAGCGTGTACGCACCGAAGAGACATTCAAGCCTTTTGCACCCCAAAGACAAACCTTCCCGAGATTTCATGTAATTCATAGTATGAAGCCTGAAAAGCCTGTACGAGTGATATCGCCATTCCTGGTTGCAAAGTGCCTCACAGAAACCATAGGTTCAGGATATCAAGCAAACAAGATGCCCAGTGGCGACCTCCTTCTGGAGGTGCGCGACAATGTCCAATACGAGAAACTTCCGAAACTTACAGGCTTTGGAGACGTGGACATTTCTATCACACCTCGACGCTCACTCAGTACTGTCCGGGGCGTCATCTCGGAACAGGACCTGCTTGAACTCACTGTAGAAGAGCTCCAGGATGGCTGGAAAGAAGAGAACGTAATAAGTGTACAGCGAATTGTCATCAGGCGCGAAGGTAAAGAAATCCCAACCAAACATTTGATGGTCACATTTGGATCCACCATCTTGCCGGAAACTATTGAGACTGGATATACTAAAACTCGTGTGCGACCCTATATTCCGAACCCTCGTAGGTGTTTCAAATGTCAAAGATATGGCCACGGATCACAGAGCTGCCGTGGGCACCTCACATGTGCGAAATGTGGTGTCCAGGGCCACCCTGTGGATGACTGTTCAAATGCACCCCACTGTGCAAACTGTGAAGGTGACCACGCAGCATATTCTAGGTCATGTGAATCATGGAAAAGAGAAAAGGAAATCATAACATTGAAAATCAAAGAAAACATTTCATTCAAGGAGGCTCGTAAGAGGTGTTCACCATTTCACAATGCTACTTATGCTAATGCGGCGCGTCGGGGGGCAGCGTCGCAAAGGTCACCGCCCCATGCCCAGCCGGGTACAACGAGCTGACGCATGTGGCTCCTGCCCCCAGGGTGGAAGTAGCCCAGGCTACTCCACCAAACCAGCAAACACAGCCGGTTCCCTTAGGGCTTCCGGCAACACATTCTTTGGCACGTGACTGCACTACGCTAAGCGGAAGTGCAGCACTGCCCAAAGCTCCCAAGGCGGGTACCGCCCAGACTGCCTCAATCCCTCCACCCCCTGCAGGCGCTGACAAGTGCCAGCGCAGCAAGAGCCCGAAGGCAGTTCCATCGACCTCCGAGGTGGTGGTGGAAAGGTCTCGTCGTCCGGGGCGAGGCTGCATCGGGAACCTTCCCGCTCTCTGGAGCATGTGTCTGGATCTTCGCAAGAGGATATGGACACACTACCGATCACCATGGCGCAACCAGCGCTAAGGGGTGGCGGGACACTCCCGACCGCTCCAAAAAAGACAAAAAACCATTACGGGGCCTGGAAGGGGCTGTGTAAACTAAGGCGGCACCACTTTCTTGTACGCACAGCATCAATTCAAACTCACTATGGAGACCGAATTATACAATGGGAACGTCATGGGCCTGTTTAGGAAACCTCGATTGACGTTCAAGACTGCGACACGAACACAATCCAAAAGTGCTGTGTGTACAAGAAACACACCTGAATGCAAACACACAGACTTTCTTCCGACAATTATGTCACATTCCGGAAAGGACCGCGATCAACAGTTTCGTGTCATCGGGTGGTGTTGCAATTATAGTGGCACCGAAGTGTAGCATGCCAACGAGTACAACTGCAAACTCTCCTTGAAGCAGTGGCTATTAGAGCTGTACTGTTTAATAAACTCGTTACTATTTGCTCTCTTTATGTACCTCCAAATTATCCTCTAGATAACCATGAATTTCAGTCTCGCGTAGATGACTGCCAGAACCTACGTCCTTCTTGACGATCTTAACGCACACAGGCTACTTGTGGGGTGATTCTCGTATCGATGCACGAGGTCGCCTTATTGAACAATTTCTTTTCTCTTCGGGTGCCTGTCTACTCATAAAAAGGAACCATACAGTACTACAGGTCATTGACAAATCACACCTATTCATCTATAGACCTAGTATAGTGTCGCCGTCCATATTTACTGAACTCACGTGGGAAATGATTAAAAACCCTGACGTAGCGACCATTTCCCAATAGTACTGAGGAGACCTAAACAACAGGAGCCTCTGCCACAGCTCCTTCAGATGGAGGATTGATGCAGCCACTGGAGAAATTCCGCACATTCATTAGCATCTCATGGGCCGACATATGTTCATTAGAATCGAACGATGCCGTTCATATTTTACTGTTTCCCTTATCGATGCAGCGTCTAAATCTATTCTCGAAGAGGACTTTCAGCAAACGCCGCGTTCCGTGGTGGAACGAGGAGTGTCGCAATGCGCGTAGGAAGGCAGAATAAAGCGTGAGGGTGCTCCGAAGATTGTCCTACGGCTGAAAATCTTGTTAACTTCACGAAGAGTCAAATCTCAAGGCAGGAGGACGCGTCGACAAGCAAGAAGGGAGAGTTGGCAAACGTTTTATCAAATATTAATTCCTATACAGACGAGTCAAAAGTGTGGAATATAATTAACAAAGTACGAGGGAGACAAACACACTCACTGCCCTTGGTAAACACCGAGGGCGACAGCTTAATAGACCAGGCAAACTGCCTGGCGCACACTTCGAGCACGTATCGAGTGCAACGTTTAAACGCGAAACGTTTAAACGATATAAAGCAGCAGTAGAAAGGCAGAAACTGGAGCAAAAATGTATGAAACGCCAAGCATACAATCAGCCATTCACCTTAGCTGAACTACAGGCAGCACTAAACTGCTGCAATGAATCTGCCTCCGGTGCCGACCAGGTCACATATGAAATGCTAAAGCAGCTTCCGTCTCAGGCAAAGCAAACTCTCCTTGCCCTGTACAACGCTATATGGGCGTCGGGGCGAATGCCACTCACTTGGGAAGAAGCCATTGTCATACCGATTCTCAAACAGGGCAAGGACCCGTCTTCTGCTGCTAGTTATAGACCCATAGCATTGACAAGTTGTCTTGCTAAAGTTTTTGAAAAAATGGTCAACCGACGATTGCTGTATTTTCTCGAGTGAAACAAGCTGCTTGATCGATACCAGTGTGGGTTTGGAGAGAGTCGATCAACCACTGAACATTTAATTCGTATAGAGGCACAGATTCGTGAAGCCTTTGTCCATAAACAGTTCTTTCTATCAGTCTTTCTCGATATGGAAAAGGCATACGATACTACGTGGCGTTTTGGAATACTCAGGAATTTGTCACACTTTGGAGTCTGTGGAAATATGTTGCATGTCATCGAGAGTTACCTGTCTAATCGTACTTTCCGTGTTCGTGTTGGCAATGTTTTATCACGAACGTTTGTACAGGAAACAGGAGTGCCGCAAGGTGGGGTGCTCAGCTGCACTCTGTTTATTATAAAATGAATTCCTTGTATCTGCACATCCCGCATAACATGTTTTATTCAGCGTATGTCAACGATGTGCAGATAGGCTTTAAATCGTCCAACATTGCAATATGCGAACGCCAAATTCAACTGGGTCTAAATAAAGTGTCTAAATGGGCAGACATAAACGGGTTCACCTTAAATCCACAGAAAAGCGCCTGTGTCCTGTTTTCTAGAAAGAAAGGCTTACGCCCCGATCCCAACATTGTGTTGAAGGATGAGCGCCTACCTGTAAAAATGGAGCACAAATTCCTAGGCGTAGTCCTAGACGCGAAACTTACGTTTGTGTCACATTTGAAGTATTTAAAGAACAAATGCATAAAAACAATGAACCTCGTGAAAGTCCTCTCCCGAACCACGTGGGGTAGTGATACAAAGTGTCTACTGAATTTATATAAGAGCCTTATACGATCACGCCTGGACTATGGTGCCATTGTTTATCACTCTGCGGCACCGAGCGCATTGAAGATGCTGGACCCTATCCACAACCTCGGCATCCGTCTTTCCACGGGTGCCTTTAGAACAAGCCCCGTAGAAAGTCTCTATGTTGAATCAAATGAGTGGTACGCTCCATCTTCAGAGAACATACTTATCCTTTGTATATTTCCTCAAAGTAAACGCAAACAGAGCAAACCCTGCATTCACAACAATAAATGACCTGTCCAGTGTCCAACTATTTCGGAACAGGCCTGCTTTGAGAGAGCCCTATTCCTTGCAAGTGAGGGCTCTTGCTGAAGAAATGGATGTGGCTCTACACGAACACGATTTGATGCCTTATCCTGGTCAACTTCCGCCATGGCAGTGGCAGCTGATCGATTGTGACCTGTCTTTTGTTGATGTCACAAAACATGCGCCAGCCACACATGTCCGCATGCACTTTCTAGAACTGCAGCACAAATACCATTGTCCTCAGCTCTTTACGGATGCATCGAAGACTCAAGCTGGGGTCTCTTATGCAGCAGTCGGTCCATCCTTTTCCGATGCCGGCGCTTTGCACCCCAACATGAGTATATTTACCGCGGAAGCCTATGCAGTCCTTACAGCAGTTAAACACACTTACACTGTCAAATATACCAAAGGCAGTTATATACACGGATTCGTTAAGTGTGGTCAAAGCTTTGAAAACCCTAAAGAGGTACAGAAATCCTGTAATTATTTCCCTTTATACAGTCCTGTGTACCGCCTACACATCCAGGCGGCACGTCGTGCTGTGCTGGGTGCCAGGGCACCGCAATATTGAAGGGAATGAGTTAGCCGACCGGCTTGCCACATCTGTAGAGACCACCACTTCCCGCATATCTGTAGGTGTTCCTGTAATGGACTTGAAGCCCTTCCTGAGGAAGAGGCTCAGGGCCTACTGGCAGCAGCTATGGGATAAGGAAACTCAAAAAAAAACTCCATCTTATCAAACCTTATCTCAGTAACTGGCCCCTAGTATCAAAGCTACGCCGTACACAGGTAACACTCTGTAGACTAAGGATTGGACACACACATAGCACACACGCATACCTACTGTCGGGTGGCGATACACCGATGTGCCACTACTGTGGTGAGCCCCTGAGTGTTGCCCACATCCTTCTGCAATGCATGGCTCTAGAAAGTCACAGAAAACAGCACTTTTTACTACCGTGCCGGGAACATCTGCCACTGCACCCATCTATGTTTTTAAGCAACAAACCACTTTTTAAACTGGAATCAGTCCTGGCGTTTTTTAAAGATATACACAATTTTAATGTTATTTATCCAGGCGACCTGTGGCACGGCCTCTCAGCAGAGGCCGCTGCTGCGGTGTTTTTATCAAGAAAGCACCCTCCTCGCCGTCCTTGGGCTCAAGGATCACGGCGAGGAATTCGTGCTGCCTGAGTGCGTTAGTTTTCTAGAATCATGAACACCTACATTCAGTATTCATAGACCACCCCACTCGCTAATATCATAGTTTTAATCTTTTACGCCTCGATACAGCGATTCAATTTTAGATTTTAGGCCCATCTACAGCCACATTCCATATTAGCATCGTGACTCATTGCTCACTGCAGACATCACATCACCAGAAATGGCGCTCTTTGGCCATACTTGGCCCTTGCGCCACGAAAAAAAAACACATAGGTAGTATTGGCTAAAACCTTGATAGATGCAAGATCGTGCAAGATGCAACGTTGAATGCAGGATCCCTCTCCAGCGAAGCTAGATTAGCAGAACTACTCGACGAACTAGAGGGAGCTAGTTGGGACGTCATTGGCATTAGCGAAGTTAGGAGAGCAGGTGAAGCTTACATAGTCTTAAACAATGGACATGTTCTCTGCTATAGAGGATTACCCGAAAAGACAGAACATGGCGTTGGGTTCCTAATTTACAAAAACATAGCGGGCAACGTAGATCAATTGTACAGCATTAACTAAAGGGTAGCATGCGTCGTAAGAAAACTAAATAAGCGGTATAAAATTAAGATAATCAAGGGATATGCGCCAACAACGAGCTACGACGACGAACAAGTGGAGCAGTTCTACGAGGACACCGAATTAGCAATAAAACCAGTACGGCTACAACACACAGTAGTCATGGGGAATTTCAACGCAAAAGTAGGTACAAAAAGTGGAGAGCAGGCGATTGACAACTAGGGCGTCGGCCGTAGGAATAACCGTGGGCAAACGCTAGTACAATTTGCCGAAAGAAACCGACTCCGAATAATGAACACGAAACACAAGAATAGGAAGTGGACGTGGAAAAGCCCTAACGGGAAACAAAGAATTACATAGACTTTATAATGTGCGAACAACCAGGCATAATTCAGGACACAGAAGTAGTGGGGAAGATAAAATGCAGCGATCACAGATTAGTAAGGGCAAAGACAATACTTAACCTAAAGAAAACAAGAACTAAATTATTTGCTAGAAAGAAATGCAATCTAGAGGCAATCAGAGCGAAGAACGAAGAATTTAAAGTCGCCCTAAGCAACAAGTTCGAGGCCTTAGGCGAAAACGGTGACGATGTAGAAGAAATAAACAAAACCATAACGAAAACAATCCTTGAAACAGCGATAGAAGTCGGGGGCAAAACAGCAAAGCAAACAACAACTAAGTTGTCCCAATCTACCAAGAACTTCATAAAAAAACGCCAACAAATGAAAGTAACTTAGCCAAAAGATCCCCGCAGGGGCGTCTGCGCGAGCAGACGTTTGGTGTGTGGCGACGCCACGGACCCGAGCCAACGGGGGGGTTTCGACCCCCTCCCACGTGTCGCCGTGCGTGGCTTAGCGTGTCCGGGGAAAAGGGGAACCTGGTGGTTGAGCCAATGCTGGGTGATTGGACCTTTAAGACCCCCCAGCGGCGGCAACACACCCCTTTGGCCCGTGCTTCCCGTAGACGGCACCCCCGGACTGACCCACCCGGGGGAAATCGGCAGTCGCCTTTTCCTGTCTCTCTCTCCCTATACCTTCGTCTTTCTCTCACTCTTCATATCTTTCCTGTCTACTCCTCCCTTCTACTTACTTCCGATCTTCCTGGCGGCAAGGGTTAACCTGGTGTAGTTACCCAACCTTGGGTGGTTATATATGGTTATAGCGGCGATGCATGGCTGGCGACTTCAAGTATTCTACCTTGTAGCGTCCCCTTGTTGGGCTCGGTGGTGGGCGGCCACCATCGCCGCCGAAATTTACATTATCCGTATAGCCAACTTTTTCCCGCACTACCTGATCGCCGCCTGAAAAGGTGGCGCACCGAAGAATCCTTCACATTCTCCAAACCAAAGCAGTCCTTCCCCAAGTACCACGTTGTACATAGCCAGAAAGAAAACAAGACAGTCCGAGCAATCTCACCCTTTCTAGTGTCGAAAACTCTGACGGATGCAATAGGCCCAGGATACAATGTAACTAAAATGGGAAGCGGCGACCTCCTTCTGGAAGTTCGTGATAAGCTTCAATATGACAAATTATCCAAATTAGTAGCATTTGGGGACGTCCCAGTTTCAGTAGGCCCACACAGGTCCATGAATACAGTGCGCGGGGTCATCTCTGATGATGACCTTCTCGAACTCTCTGAAAGTGAATTATTGGAAGGCTGGCAAGACCAGAACGTAGTCAAGGTCCAAAGAATAGTAATACGACGAGACGATAAAGAAATCCCAACGAAGCACATAATTATCACCTTCGGAACAAGCGACCAACCTGAATACATCGAAACCGGCTACTGTAAGCTGCGTGTCAGGCCCTATGTACCAAATCCCCGTCGATGTTTCAAATGCCAGCGCTTTGGACATGGATCGCAAAGCTGCAGAGGACGTGCTACTTGCGCAAAATGTTCTTCCAACGAGCACTCATCGGAAACTTGTACTTCAGGATCCCGTTGCGCAAACTGTGAAGGAGACCATCCTGCCTACTCGCGATCGTGCCCCACGTGGAAAAAATAAAAGCAAATCCTAGAGCTCAAAGTCAAATTCAATCTGTCCTTTCAAGAGGCACGTAAACGGTTCTCACTCCATAATCAGTCAAGTCCTTCCTTCGCCGATGTGACGCGCCGGGGCGCCGCGCCACGTCTTCCAGCGCCCGCAAAAGTCGCACGTAGTGTGACTGCGGTCGCGCCATCAGCGCCCCCAGCTGGAGTAGCCTGTGCTGCTCCGCCACCTCCCAAAGAGGGCCAGCAGACTCCCGAGCCTGCCGGACCCAAGGCCACTGCAAGCGCAGTTAGGCCAGAAGCTGCCGCGAACGTGCCTGCTGAGCGGGCACTATCCACCACCTCAGAAGAGGTGATGGATACAACTAACACTCCCCCGGCGTTTCAGACGCCAAAGGAACGGCGCAGCTCTTTGGAGCGTGCGAAAAAAGAGAAAGCCCGCATTACAGGGCCCGGAAAGGGCTCTGTAACTTAGGGCAACAGCACCTGTTGAAGTTGTAAATAATGTCACCCATAATTCTTTTAATCAACCGACCAATCTATACATGTGTATTTGCTTCATTTTATTCTATCATGGTTTTTATTGTGCACTGGAACTGTAGAGGGTTGATACATAATTTGGGTGACATCAAGGACATCATCAACAAGTTTTCCCCAGTCGCTATATGTCTACAAGAAACAAATCTAGGTGCAAAAAACACAAATTTCCTTAAAGGTTTTACTGTTGTGCGTAAAGACCGCGAACACTCTAGCCGCCTATCGGGAGGAGTCGCCATAGTTGTACAAGGCAGCACCCCTACCCTATACATTAAATTAAACACCTCTCTGGAGGCTGTGGCTGTCACTGTATTAGCGCACAAAACCATAACCATCTGTGCCCCGTATGTTCCTCCTCATCAACATATCACTCCCCTCGAACTGCACGGCCTAACAGCACAACTGCCAAAACCTTCCGTTTTAGTCGGAGATTTTAACGCTCATTGTACTCTCTGGGGTAGCGAAAAAACAGACAAGAGGGGGCAACTCATTGAAGACTTTATTCTATCAAACAACATTTGTCTTTTAAACACAAGCTCACCAACTTATTTTTCACCCAGCTCCCGTAAATTCAGTTGCCAGGACTTAGCGTTTTGTTCGCCGTCTCTTTTTACCGATTTGAACTGGGAAGTCCTCGACAACCCTTATGGAAGCGATCATTTACCTGTGATCATCAACCTAACATCAAAACTACCCACCATCAACACTAAACCACGTCGCTGGCTTGTACAACGCGCAGACTGACTTCGGTTCAAAGAAAATGTGACTCTCGAAGAGGCCTTCTCATCAAACCTTAATATCAATGAGATAAATGAAAAGTTCACAGAAATTCTTGTTGCAGCCGCAGAAAAATCCATGCCCCAATCGTCAAATAAAGTTCGAAAGAAGTTAAAGACCTGGTGGACTCCGGAATGTACCGATGCAAAGAAACTTCAGAATAGGGCCTGGGGCGTCTTGAGACGGTACCCTACTTACACAAACCTTGTAAATTTTAAACAGGCCAAAGCCAAGACGCGATACATCCGTAGGCAGGCAGAGAAATCATCCTGGCAAAACTACATAGCTGGTATCAATAGTTCAGTCACATCGAAAATATTGTGGGATAAGGTAAGAAAGTTCAGGGGAGATTACTCACCGTACACTATACCCATACTTACGAGCCCGGGCACACAAACAACATTACAAGAACAAGCAGACATTCTAGGTGTACAATTTTACAACGTTTCCAGCTCAGCGAATTACTCCGACACGTTTCTGAAATACAAACAGACTGCGGAGAAACAGAGACTGCCAATTACAGATCCCTCAAACGAAGCCTACAATTGCCCAATAAGTGTAGCGACACCACGGACCCGAGCTAACGGGGGGGTTTCGACTCCCTCCCACGCCTAGCCGTGCGTGGCTGAGCCGTGTCCGGGGAAAAGGGGATCCTGGGGGTTCAGCCGACGCCGGGTGAGTGGACCGTTAAGGCCCCCCGGCAGAGGCAACACACCCCTTTGGCCCCGGCTTCACGTAGACGGCACCCCTGGGCTGACCCACCCAGGGGAACTCGGCAGTCGCCTTTTCCTATCTCTCTCTCCCCTCAACTTCGTCTTTCTCTCTCACTTTACATCTGTCCTGTCTTCTCTTCTCTTCCACCTACTTCACTTTTCCAGGCGGCGAGGGTTAACCTTGTGTAGTTGCCCAACCTTGGGCAGGTATATTTGGTTATAACGGCGATGTATGGCTGGCGACATCAAGTGATCTACCTTGTAGCGTCGTCCCCTTGTTGGGCTCGGTGGTGGGTGGCCACCATCGCCGTCGAATCCTACCCATTAAATGGCAAATTATTTTCCCCCGCTTCCTGATCGCCACCCGGAAAGGTGGCGCACCGATGAGACCCTCACTTCTGCCTTAACCAAAGAGCCATTCCCCAAATTCCATGTAATACACAGCCAAATTCCAAAAAAAACTGTCCGAACAATATCACCGTTCCTCGTGTCAAAATCAATCACGGAGGCGATCGGCCCAGGCTATAAAGCAACGAAAATGGGAAGTGGCGATCTCCTTCTGGAAGTTAGCGAGAAGCCCCAGTATGAGAAATTGTCCAAACTTGTAGCTTATAGGGAACATCCCAGTGTCAGTGGGCCCACATAGATCTCTGAACACAGTGCGCGGCGTCATCTCTGACGATGACCTTCTCGAACTCGGTGAGAGTGAACTCCTTGAAGGATGGCAAAACGAGAACGTTGTCAAAGTACAAAGGATCATGATAAGGCGAGACGACAAGTGAATTCCAACAAAGCACGTAATTATAACATTCGGAACCAACAACCTCCCTGAATCTATCCAAACCGGCTATTGTAAACTTCGTGTAAGACCATACATACCAAATCCCCGTCGCTGTTTCAAGTGTCAGCGCTTTGGACATGGGTCGCAAAGCTGCAGAGGGCGAGCCACATGCGCCAAATGTGCATCCAAAGAACACTTGTCCGACAGTTGCACCTCTGCCGCCCGATGCGCGAACTGTGAAGGGGACCACCCCGCCTACTCACGATCATGCCCCTCGTGGAAGAAAGAAAAGGAAATAGTAGAACTGAAAGTCAAATTCAACTTGTCGTTTCAAGAGGCTCGTAAGCGTTATTCAATTCACAACCAGTCTAGTCCCTCCTTCGCCGATGTGACGCGCCGGGGCGCCGCGCCACATCCTCCGGTGGCCAAAAGAGTCACACTGAGTGTGACCGCGGCCGCGCCATCAGCGCCCCCGGCTGGAGCAGCCTGCGCTGCTCGGCCCCCTGACCAACAGGGCCTGCAGACTCCCGAGTCTGCCGGACCCCGGGCCACTGCTCACGCAGTTAGGTCCGAAACCGCCGCGAACGTGCCTGCCAAGCAGGTGCCATCCACCACTTCAGAAGAGGTGATGGACACAAGTCACACTCCTCCGGCGCCTCAGACGCCGAAGGAAAATCGCAGCTCCTCGGAGCGCGCCAAAAAAGAGAAACCCCGCATTACAGCGCCCCCAAAGGGTCCTGTAACTTAAGGTAACACTTTTGTACACACAGCACCAAACTACATTAAAATGGATACACAATTCCTACAGTGGAACGTCAGAGGACTGCTCAGAAACCTTGACGATGTCCAAGAACTATTACACGAACATTCACCTAAAGTGCTGTGTGTACAAGAAACACACTTGAAACACAAACACACAAACTTCCTACGCAACTACGTCATTCTTCGAAAGGACCGAGATGATGCTATGGCATCATCCGGGGGTGTAGCTATTATAGTTAATAAATCAGTAGCATGTACACATTTGCCACTACAAACACCCCTGGAGGCAGTGGCTGCTCGAGTAGTTCTTTTAGATAAACTCGTCACCATTTGCTCCCTATACATACCACCGCACCACCACTTACAAAAGCAAGAATTCCAGTCCTTGGTGGATGAACTGCCGGAACCTTATCTTGTCCTTGGGGACTTCAATGCGCATAGTGGTCTATGGGGTGATTCTCGCTGTGATGCGCGAGGCCGCCTGATTGAACAGTTCCTCTTCTCTTTCGGCGCGTGCCTGTTGAATCGGAAAGAGCCAACATACTACAATCTCGCCAACAACACCTACTCATCCATAGACCTCAGCATTACATCTCCATCCCTTCTTCCTCAGCTTAATTGGAAAGTTATTGGGAATCCCTACGGAAGTGATCACTACCCAATAGTTCTAGGCACACCGATAACGAATCAATGTCCTCCACAGGTCCCCAAATGGAAGACAGATAGAGCCGATTGGGAAGAGTTTCGAAAACTCTCCCTCTTAAGTTGGACTGACATATCTGCGTTAAGCACAGAAGCTGCTGTGGACTACTTCACTGCGTTTTTGATTGATGCTGCAACCAAATGCATCCCACAAACAAACGGAACGTCTGGCAAACGACGTGTACCATGGTGGAATAATGACTGTCGAAACGCGCGCAAGAAACAAAACAAAGCATGGCGGTTACTTCGGGACTCGCCGATAGCCGAGAATCTCGAGAATTTTAAGAACATAAAGTCTCAAGGAAGAAGAACACGCCGACAAGCGAGACAGGAAAGTTGGCAGAAGTTTTTGTCAGGCATCACTACATATACGCAAGAAGGTAAAGTCTGGAACAAGGTCAGTAGGATAGTAGGAAGAGAAACCCATGCACTCCCTCTGGTAAACACACAAGGTCATAGCTTAGAAGACCAGGCGAACTGCCTGGGCGCACACTTCGAGCACACTTCGAGCACACTTCTTCTAGCTCGTTGCACTATTCTGAAGCCTTCCAACGCTACAAAAGCAGAATAGAAAAACAGAAACTAGAGCGCAAATGTACAAAATACGAAGCATACAATGAACCTTTTTGTTTACCTGAGCTTCAGGCATCCCTTAGCTGCTGTAATAAATCTGCCCCAGGTTCAGACCGTGTAGTGTATGAAATGTTAAAAAACCTACCCCTCAAAACGCAAAACGCACTACTTTCCCTGTACAATGCTGTCTGGTTTTCCGGCGAGATCCCCTCTGCCTGGAAGGAAGCGATTATTATTCCTATCCTAAAACAGGGCAAGGACCCATCGTCTGTATCAAGCTACAGGCCCATAGCCCTGACTAGTTGTATTTGCAAGGTTTTCGAAAAAATGATCAACAGGCGACTTCTACAGTTCCTCGAGACGAACCATCTACTTGATCCATACCAGTGTGGATTTCGAGAAGGTAGATCCACCATAGATCATCTATTAGGTATTGAGGCACAAATACGTGACGCATTCGCGCACAATCAATTCTTTCTCTCCGTCTTCATCGATATGGAAAAGGCATACGACACAACATGGCGTTTTGGAATATTAAGGGACCTTTCCGACCTAGGTGTACGTGGTAGAATGCTGGATGTAATAGAGAGTTATTTGTCGGACCGTAACTCCCGTTTCCTAGTAGGAAACGCCCTATCACAAACGTTTCTGCAAGAAACTGGAGTACCACAGGGTGGTGTCCTTAGCTGTACGCTGTTTTATTATCAAAATTAACTCCTTACGTCTATGCATCCCACGAAGTATGTTTTATTTTTACATATGTCGACGATGTGCAAGTCGGTTTTAAATCATGCAATCTTGCAATGTGTGAGCGGCAGATCCAGCTAGGTCTGAACGAAATCTCTAAATGGGCAGATCAGAATGGCTTTAGTTTTAATCCCCATAAGAGCACCTGCGTCCTGTTCTCTCGCAAGCGAGGCCTTCATCCTGACCCAGACATCGAGCTGCATGGTCAACATCTCTCCGTGATGACGGAGCACAAATTCTTAGGCCTAATCCTGTATAGTAAGTTAATGTTCATATCACACATCAAGTATTTAAAAAACAAATGCATAAAAACATTGAACGTTCTAAAAGTTTTGTCACACACTACGTGGGGCAGTGAGAGGAAGTGTCTTATGGACCTGTATCGAAGCCTCATACGCACTCGCTTAGACTACGGGGCAATAATCTATCAATCTGCAACGCCTAGCGCCTTAAAGATGCTTGACCCCGTCCACCATCTGGGCATCCGCCTATCTACCGGTGCCTTTCGCACTAGCCCCGTAGAAAGCCTCTACGTCGAATCGAATGAGTGGTCGCTTCACTTGCAGAGATCCTACTTATCCTTCATATATTTTCTCAAGGTGAACGCAAACGACGAACACCCTTCACACTCCACAATCAATGATTTGTCCGCATCTGCCCTGTTTCACAACCGTCCCTCGGTGCGTGAGCCCTACGCACTTCGTGTGAGGGGCCTAGCCGAGGAAATGGGTGTGCCACTTCTTGAACAACCTGTGATGGCCCCCGTTGCGAATATCCCGCCGTGGCAATAGCAATCCAAAGACTGTGATGTGTCCTTCGTGGAAATTACTAAACACGCCCCTCTTGCACATATTCGTATGCACTTCCTTGAACTGCAGCACAAGTACACATGTCCTGAATTCTTTACGGATGCCTCCAAGACTCACACTTCCGTGTCATACGCAGCCGTCGGTCCATATTTTTCAGATGTGGGCGTTCTGCACAAAAATACAAGCATCTTCACAGCAGAAGCCTATGCGATACTTGCAGCTGTCAAACACATTAAACAACTAAAAATCCAGAAGGCAGTTATATACACTGATTCCCTTAGTGTGGTAAAAGCTTTAAAAACAATGAAAAAACACACAAATCCTGTCCTTGTCTCACTATACACAACCCTGTGCACAATTTACAAGCTGAGACAGCATGTCATAGTGTGCTGGGTGCCAGGGCACCGCGAGATCCAAGGAAACGTGTTGGCGGACCAGTTAGCTGTAACCGCGCACGATAGCACTGCCAATTCAACCATAGCTGTCCCTGCACTTGATTTGAAACCCTCGTTGAAACGAAAGCTCAGGGATTATTGGCAACGGCTATGGGACAATCAAACACAAAATAAACCCCACCTCATAAAGCCACATCTCGGGAATTGGCCGCCAGTATCCAGATCACGCTACACACAAGTAACATTTACCAGGCTTCAAATAGGACACACATATACCACACATGCATATCTCCTGTCCGGCGGTGATCAGCCCAGCTGTGAGAGATGTGGAGAGCCACTTACGGTTCTCCACATCCTCGTCCAGTGCAACGAGCTACATGAACTCACAAAGAAACACTTTTTAATACCCTACCGACAGCAGCTCCCACTGCATCCTATCATGTTCTTCGGTAGGGATGCGCTTTTTAGACATCAGTCATTGTTAGCGCTTTTAAAAGATCTACGTAGTTTTCACCCCATCTTCCGAGGTGATCCGTAGCACGACCTCTGTACAGAGGTCGTTGCTGCAGTGGCCACATCGACACCAATCTTTTACTACCATGAGCATTTACATTCGCTGTTAGTCACCCCCATTATTTTAATGCTAATATGTTTTACCCGCCCTTGGGCGCGGAATTTTAAGGCCCTTATACAGCCACCTACCATAATCATTGTCCACATCTATTCACTACCTGGCGCTCTTTGGCCATCAAATGGCCCTTCCGCCATTAAACACCACTCATCATCATATTATAGTCTCACAAACAATACTTATTCTTCCATCGACCTTAGCCTAGCCTCCCCATCTCTGTTACCTGATCTTCACTTGGAGGTCATTAAAAACCCTTACGGAAGTGACCACTTCCCGATAATATTGTGCACACCAAAAGCAAGTGAACTCCCACCAAGGGCTCCCCAGTGGAAGGTGGATAGAGCAGACTGGGAGAAGATTCGAACACTTACAAGTAGAATTTCGTGGGCTGAGATGTCTTTGATGGAAATTGATGCTGCTGTTGAGTATTCACAACTTCCATAATTGAAGGCGCATCTAAATCTATACCCAAAGTGAGCGGTGTGACGTGCAAACGCCGTGTTCCCTGGTGGAACGAAGACTGTTGGGCCGCTCGTAAAAATCAAAACAAGGCGTTGGCATTGCTACACCATTGCCCCACCGCAGAGAACCTCATCAATTTTAAGCAAGTAAAGTCTCAAGGCAGGAGAACACGCCGACAGGCTAGAAGAACGAGTTGGCAGAAGTTCGTATCAGGTATTAACTCATACACAGATGAGGCTAATGTGTGGAACAGAGTTAATAAGCTGAGAGGCCGACAGACCTATTCACTCCCTCTGGTAAATGCAGAAGGAGACAGCCTGGAGGACCAGGCGAACTCTTTGGGTGCTCACTTTGAGCATGTCTCCAGTTCCCCGCAGGGGCGTCTGCGCAAGCAGGCGTTTGGTGTGTAGCGACACCACGGACCCGAGCTAACGGGGGGGTTTCGACTCCCTCCCACGCCTAGCCGTCATGGCTGAGCCGTGTCCGGGGAAAAGGGGATCCTGGGGGTTGAGCTGACACCGGGTGATTGGACCTTTAAGGCCCCCCGGCATAGGCAACACACCCCTTTGGCCCCGGCTTCACGTAGACGGCACCCCTGGGCTGACCCACCCAGGGGAAATCGGCAGTCGCCTTTTCCTATCTCTCTCTCTCCCCTCATCTTCGTCTTTCTCTCTCACATTTCATCTGTCCTGTCTTCTCTTCTCTTCCACCTACTTCACTTTTCCAGGCGGCGAGGGTTAACCTTGTGTAGTTACCCAACCTTGGGCAGGTATATTTGGTTATAGCGGTGATGTATGGCTGGCGACATCAAGTGATCTACCTTGTAGCGTCGTCCCCTTGTTGGGCTCGGTGGTGGGTGGCCACCATCGCCGCCGAATTCTACACATTATATGGCATATTCTTTTCCCCCGCTTACTGATCGCCACCCGAAAAGGTGGCGCACCGATGAGACCCTCACTTCTGCCTTAACCAAAGAGCCATTCCCCAAATTCCATGTAATACACAGCCAACATCCAACAAAAACTGTCCGAACAATATCACCATTCCTCGTGTCAAAATCAATCACGGAGGCGATCGGCCGAGGCTACAAAGCAACGAAAATGGGAAGTGGCGATCTCCTTCTGGAAGTTCGCGACAAGCCCCAGTATGAGAAATTGTCCAAACTTGTAGCTTTAGGGAACATCCCAGTGTCAGTGGGCCCACATAGATCTCTGAACACAGTACGCGGCGTCATCTCTGACGATGACCTTCTCGAACTCGGTGAGAGTGAACTCCTTGAAGGATGGCAAAACGAGAACGTTGTCAAAGTACAAAGCATCATGATAAGGCGAGACGACAAGCAAATTCCAACAAAGCACATAATTATAACATTCGGAACCAACAACCTCCCTGAATCTATCCAAACCGGCTATTGTAAACTTCGTGTAAGACCATACATACCAAATCCCCGTCGCTGTTTCAAGTGTCAGCGCTTTGGACATGGGTCGCAAAGCTGCAGAGGGCGAGCCACATGCGCCAAATGTGCATCCAAAGAGCACCTGTCCGACAGTTGCACCTCTGCCGCCCGATGCGCGAACTGTGAAGGGGACCACCCCGCCTACTCACGATCATGCCCCTCGTGGAAGAAAGAAAAGGAAATAGTAGAACTGAAAGTCAAATTCAACTTGTCGTTTCAAGAGGCTCGTAAGCGTTTTTCAATTCACAACCAGTCTAGTCCCTCCTTCGCCGATGTGACTCGCCGGGGCGCCGCGCCACATCCTCCGGCGGCCGAAAGAGTCACACGGAGTGTGACCGCGGCCACGCCATCAGCGTCCCCGGCTGGAGCAGCCTGCGCTGCTCCGCCCCCTGACCAACAGGCCTGCAGACTCCCGAGTCTGCCGGACCCCGGGCCACTGCTCACACAGTAGGTCCGAAACCGCCGCGAACGTGCCTGCCAAGCAGGCGCCATCCACCACCTCAGAAGAGGTGATGGACACAAGTCACACTCCTCCGGCGCCTCAGACGCCGAAGGAAAAGCGCAGCTCCTCGGAGCGCGCCAAAAAAGAGAAACCCCGCATTACAGCGCCCCCAAAGGGTCCTGTAACTTAAGGTAACACTTTTGTACACACAGCACCAAACTACATTAAAATGGATACACAATCCTACAGTGGAACGTCAGAGGACTGCTCAGAAACCTTGACGATGTCCAAGAGCTATTACACGAACATTCACCTAAAGTGCTGTGTGTACAAAAAACACACTTGAAACACAAACACACAAACTTCCTACGCAACTACGTCATTCTTCGAAAGGACCGAGATGATGCTATGGCATCATCCGGGGGTGTAGCTATTATAGTTAATAAATCAGCAGCATGTACACATTTGCCACTACAAACACCCCTGGAGGCAGTGGCTGCTCGAGTAGTTCTTTTAGATAAACTCGTCACCATTTGCTCCCTATACATACCACCGCACCACCACTTACAAAAGCAAGAATTCCAGTCCTTGGTGGATGAACTGCCGGAACCTTATCTTGTCCTTGGGGACTTCAATGCGCATAGTGGTCTATGGGGTGATTCTCGCTGTGATGCGCGAGGCCGCCTGATTGAACAGTTCCTCTTCTCTTCCGGCGCGTGCCTGTTGAATCGGAAAGAGCCAACATACTACAATCTCGCCAACAACACCTACTCATCCATAGACCTCAGCATTACATCTCCATGCCTTCTTCCTCTGCTTAATTGGAAAGTTATTGGGAATCCCTACGGAAGTGATCACTTCCCAATAGTTCTAGGCGCACCGATAACGAATCAATGTCCTCCACAGGTCCCCAAATGGAAGACAGATAGAGCCGATTGGGAAGAGTTTCGAAAACTCTCCCTCTTAAGTTGGACTGACATATCTGCCTTAAGCACAGAAGCTGCTGTGGACTACTTCACTGCTTTTTTGATTGATGCTGCAACCAAATGCATCCCACAAACAAACGGAACGTCCGGCAAACGACGTGTACCATGGTGGAATAATGATTGTCGAAACGCGCGCAAAGAACAAAACAAAGCATGGAGGTTACTTCGGGACTCGCCGACAGCCGAGAATCTCGAGAATTTTAAGAACATAAAGTCTCAAGGAAGAAGAACACGCCGACAAGCGAGACAGGGAAAGTTGGCAGAAGTTTTTGTCAGGCATCACTACATATACGCAAGAAGGTAAAGTCTGGAACAAGGTCAGTAGGATAGTAGGAAGAGAAACCCATGCACTCCCTCTGGTAAACACACAAGGTGATAGCTTAGAAGACCAGGCGAACTGCCTGGGCGCACACTTCGAGTAGGTGTCTAGCTCGTTGCACTATTCTGAAGCCTTCCAACGCTATAAAAGCAGAATAGAAAGACAAAAACTAGAGCGCAAATGTACAAACTACGAAGCATACAATGAATCTTTTTGTTTATCTGAGCTTCAGGCATCCCTTAGCTGCTGTAATAAATCTGCCCCAGGTTCTGACCGTGTAGTAATGAAATGTTAAAAAACCTACCCCTCAAAACGCAAAACGCACTACTTTCCCTGTACAATGCTGTCTGGTTTTCCGGCGAGATCCCCTCTGCCTGGAAGGAAGCGATTATTATTCCTATCCTAAAACAGGGCAAAGACCCATCCTCTGTTTCAAGCTACAGGCCCATAGCCCTGACTAGTTGTATTTGCAAGGTTTTCGAAAAAATGATCAACAGGCGACTTCTACAGTTCCTCGAGACGAACCATCTACTTGATCCATACCAGTGTGGATTTCGAGAAGGTAGATCCACCATAGATCATCTATTACGTATCGAGGCACAAATACGTGACGCATTCGTGCACAATCAATTCTTTCTCTCCGTCTTCCTCGATATGGAAAAGGCATACGACACAACATGGCGTTTTGGAATATTAAGGGACCTTTCCGACCTAGGTGTACGTGGTAGAATGCTGGATATAATAGAGAGTTATTTGTCGGACCGTAACTTCCGTTTCCTAGTAGGAAACGCCCTATCACACACGTTTCTGCAAGAAACTGGAGTACCACAGGGTGGTGTCCTTAGCTGTACGCTGTTCATTATCAAAATTAACTCCTTACGTCTATGCATCCCACGAAGTATGTTTTATTGCACATATGTCGACGATGTGCAAGTCGGTTTTAAATCATGCAATCTTGCAATGTGTGAGCGGCAGATCCAGCTAGGTCTGAACGAAATCTCTAAATGGGCAGATAAGAATGGCTTTAGTTTTAATCCCCATAAGAGCACCTGCGTCCTGTTCTCTCGCAAGCGAGGCCTTCATCCTGACCCAGACATCGAGCTGCATGGTCAACATCTCTCCGTGAAGACGGAGCACAAATTCTTAGGCCTAATCCTGTATAGTAAGTTAACGTTCATATCACACATCAAGTATTCAAAAAACAATTGCATAAAAACATGAACGTTCTAAAAGTTTTGTCACACACTACGTGGGGCAGTGAGAGGAAGTGTCTTATGGACCTGTATCGAAGCCTCATACGCACTCGCTTAGACTACGGGGCAATAATCTATCAATCTGCAACGCCTAGCGCCTTAAAGATGCTTGACCCGATCCACCATCTGGGCATCCGCCTATCTATTGGTGCCTTTCGCACTAGCCCCGTAGAAAGCCTCTACGTCGAATCGAATGAGTGGTCGCTTCACTTGCAGAGATCCTACTTATCCTTCATATATTTTCTCAAGGTGAACGCAAACGACGAACACCCTTCACACTCCACAATCAATGATTTGTCCGCATCTGCCCTGTTTCACAACCGTCCCTCGGTGCGTGAGCCCTACGCACTTCGTGTGAGGGGCCTAGCCGAGGAAATGGGTGTGCCACTTCTTGAACAACCTGTGATGGCCCCCGTTGCGAATATCCCGCCGTGGCAATAGCAATCCAAAGACTGTGATGTGTCCTTCGTGGAAATTACTAAACACGCCCCTCTTGCACATATTCGTATGCACTTCCTTGAACTGCAGCACAAGTACACATGTCCTGAATTCTTTACGGATGCCTCCAAGACTCACACTTCCGTGTCATACGCAGCCGTCGGTCCATATTTTTCAGATGTGGGCGTTCTGCACAAAAATACAAGCATCTTCACAGCAGAAGCCTATGCGATACTTGCAGCTGTCAAACACATTAAACAACTAAAAATCCAGAAGGCAGTTATATACACTGATTCCCTTAGTGTGGTAAAAGCTTTAAAAACAATGAAAAAACACACAAATCCTGTCCTTGTCTCACTATACACAACCCTGTGCACAATTTACAAGCTGAGACAGCATGTCATAGTGTGCTGGGTGCCAGGGCACCGCGAGATCCAAGGAAACGTGTTGGCGGACCAGTTAGCTGTAACCGCGCACGATAGCACTGCCAATTCAACCATAGCTGTCCCTGCACTTGATTTGAAACCCTCGTTGAAACGAAAGCTCAGGGATTATTGGCAACGGCTATGGGACAATCAAACACACAATAAACTCCACCTCATAAAGCCACATCTCGGGAATTGGTCGCCAGTATCTAGATCACGCTACACACAAGTAACACTTACCAGGCTTCAAATAGGACACACATATACCACACATGCATATCTCCTGTCCGGCGGTGATCAGCCCAGCTGTGAGAGATGTGGAGAGCCACTTACGGTTCTCCACATCCTCGTCCAGTGCAACGAGCTACATGAACTCACAAAGAAACACTTTTTAATACCCTACCGACAGCAGCTCCCACTGCATCCTATCATGTTCTTCGGTAGGGATGCGCTTTTTAGACATCAGTCATTAGTTAGCGTTTTAAAAGATCTACGTAGTTTTCACCCCATCTTCCGAGGTGATCCGTAGCACGACCTCTGTACAGAGGTCGTTGCTGCAGTGGCCACATCGACACCAATCTTTTACTACCATGAGCATTTACATTCGCTGTTAGTTACACATTTCATGTCCCCCCATTATTTTAATGCTAATATGTTTTACCCGCCCTTGGGCGCGGAATTTTAAGGCCCTTATACAGCCACCTACCATAATCATTGTCCACATCTATTCACTACCTGGCGCTCTTTGGCCATCAAATGGCCCTTCCGCCATTAAACACCACTCATCATCATATTATAGTCTCACAAACAATACTTATTCTTCCATCGACCTTAGCCTAGCCTCCCCATCTCTGTTACCTGATCTTCACTGGGAGGTCATTAAAAACCCTTACGGAAGTGACCACTTCCCGATAATATTGTGCACACCAAAAGCAAGTGAACTCCCACCAAGGGCTCCCCAGTGGAAGGTGGATAGAGCAGACTGGGAGAAGATTCGAACACTTACAAGTAGAATTTCGTGGGCTGAGATGTCTTTGATGGAAATTGATGCTGCTGTTGAGTATTCACAACTTCCATAATTGAAGGCGCATCTAAATCTATACCCAAAGTGAGCGGTGTGACGTGCAAACGCCGTGTTCCCTGGTGGAACGAAGACTGTCGGGCCGCTCGTAAAAATCAAAACAAGGCGTTGGCATTGCTACACCATTGCCCCACCGCAGAGAACCTCATCAATTTTAAGCAAGTAAAGTCTCAAGGCAGGAGAACACGCCGACAGGCTAGAAGAACGAGTTGGCAGAAGTTCGTATCAGGTATTAACTCATACACAGATGAGGCTAATGTGTGGAACAGAGTTAATAAGCTGAGAGGCCGACAGACCTATTCACTCCCTCTGGTAAATGCAGAAGGAGACAGCCTGGAGGACCAGGCGAACTCTTTGGGTGCTCACTTTGAGCATGTCTCCAGTTCCCCGCAGGGGCGTCTGCGCAAGCAGGCGTTTGGTGTGTAGCGACACCATGGACCCGAGCTAACGGGGGGGTTTCGACTCCCTCCCACGCCTAGCCGTGCATGGCTGAGCCGTGTCCGGGGAAAAGGGGATCCTGGGGGTTGAGCTGACGCCGGGTGATCGGACCTTTAAGGCCCCCCGGCATAGGCAACACACCCCTTTGGCCCCGGCTTCACGTAGACGGCACCCCTGGGCTGACCCACCCAGGGGAAATCGGCAGTCGCCTTTTCCTATCTCTCTCTCTCCCCTCATCTTCGTCTTTCTCTCTCACTTTTCATCTGTCCTGTCTTCTCTTCTCTTCCACCTACTTCACTTTTCCAGGCGGCGAGGGTTAACCTTGTGTAGTTACCCAACCTTGGGCAGGTATATTTGGTTATAGCGGCGATGTATGGCTGGCGACATCAAGTGATCTACCTTGTAGCGTCGTCCCCTTGTTGGGCTCGGTGGTGGGTGGCCACCATCGCCGCCGAATTCTACACATTATATGGCATATTCTTTTCCCCCGCTTACTGATCGCCACCCGAAAAGGTGGCGCACCGATGAGACCCTCACTTCTGCCTTAACCAAAGAGCCATTCCCCAAATTCCATGTAATACACAGCCAACATCCAACAAAAACTGTCCGAACAATATCACCATTCCTCGTGTCAAAATCAATCACGGAGGCGATCGGCCGAGGCTACAAAGCAACGAAAATGGGAAGTGGCGATCTCCTTCTGGAAGTTCGCGACAAGCCCCAGTATGAGAAATTGTCCAAACTTGTAGCTTTAGGGAACATCCCAGTGTCAGTGGGCCCACATAGATCTCTGAACACAGTACGCGGCGTCATCTCTGACGATGACCTTCTCGAACTCGGTGAGAGTGAACTCCTTGAAGGATGGGAAAACGAGAACGTTGTCAAAGTACAAAGGATCATGATAAGGCGAGACGACAAGCAAATTCCAACAAAGCACATAATTATAACATTCGGAACCAACAACCTCCCTGAATCTATCCAAACCGGCTATTGTAAACTTCGTGTAAGACCATACATACCAAATCCCCGTCGCTGTTTCAAGTGTCAGCGCTTTGGACATGGGTCGCAAAGCTGCAGAGGGCGAGCCACATGCGCCAAATGTGCATCCAAAGAGCACCTGTCCGACAGTTGCACCTCTGCCGCCCGATGCGCGAACTGTGAAGGGGACCACCCCGCCTACTCACGATCATGCCCCTCGTGGAAGAAAGAAAAGGAAATAGTAGAACTGAAAGTCAAATTCAACTTGTCGTTTCAAGAGGCTCGTAAGCGTTTTTCAATTCACAACCAGTCTAGTCCCTCCTTCGCCGATGTGACTCGCCGGGGCGCCGCGCCACATCCTCCGGCGGCCGAAAGAGTCACACGGAGTGTGACCGCGGCCACGCCATCAGCGTCCCCGGCTGGAGCAGCCTGCGCTGCTCCGCCCCCTGACCAACAAGGCCTGCAGACTCCCGAGTCTGCCGGACCCCGGGCCACTGCTCACACAGTTAGGTCCGAAACCGCCGCGAACGTGCCTGCCAAGCAGGCGCCATCCACCACCTCAGAAGAGGTGATGGACACAAGTCACACTCCTCCGGCGCCTCAGACGCCGAAGGAAAAGCGCAGCTCCTCGGAGCGCGCCAAAAAAGAGAAACCCCGCATTACAGCGCCCCCAAAGGGTCCTGTAACTTAAGGTAACACTTTTGTACACACAGCACCAAACTACATTAAAATGGATACACAAATCCTACAGTGGAACGTCAGAGGACTGCTCAGAAACCTTGACGATGTCCAAGAGCTATTACACGAACATTCACCTAAAGTGCTGTGTGTACAAAAAACACACTTGAAACACAAACACACAAACTTCCTACGCAACTACGTCATTCTTCGAAAGGACCGAGATGATGCTATGGCATCATCCGGGGGTGTAGCTATTATAGTTAATAAATCAGTAGCATGTACACATTTGCCACTACAAACACCCCTGGAGGCAGTGGCTGCTCGAGTAGTTCTTTTAGATAAACTCGTCACCATTTGCTCCCTATACATACCACCGCACCACCACTTACAAAAGCAAGAATTCCAGTCCTTGGTGGATGAACTGCCGGAACCTTATCTTGTCCTTGGGGACTTCAATGCGCATAGTGGTCTATGGGGTGATTCTCGCTGTGATGCGCGAGGCCGCCTGATTGAACAGTTCCTCTTCCCTTCCGGCTCGTGCCTGTTGAATCGGAAAGAGCCAACATACTACAATCTCGCCAACAACACCTACTCATCCATAGACCTCAGCATTACATCTCCATGCCTTCTTCCTCTGCTTAATTGGAAAGTTATTGGGAATCCCTACGGAAGTGATCACTTCCCAATAGTTCTAGGCGCACCGATAACGAATCAATGTCCTCCACAGGTCCCCAAATGGAAGACAGATAGAGCCGATTGGGAAGAGTTTCGAAAACTCTCCCTCTTAAGTTGGACTGACATATCTGCCTTAAGCACAGAAGCTGCTGTGGACTACTTCACTGCTTTTTTGATTGATGCTGCAACCAAATGCATCCCACAAACAAACGGAATGTCCGGCAAACGACGTGTACCATGGTGGAATAATGATTGTCGAAACGCGCGCAAAAGACAAAACAAAGCATGGAGGTTACTTCGGGACTCGCCGACAGCCGAGAATCTCGAGAATTTTAAGAACATAAAGTCTCAAGGAAGAAGAACACGCCGACAAGCGAGACGGGAAAGTTGGCAGAAGTTTTTGTCAGGCATCACTACATATACGCAAGAAGGTAAAGTCTGGAACAAGGTCAGTAGGATAGTAGGAAGAGAAACCCATGCACTCCCTCTGGTAAACACACAAGGTGATAGCTTAGAAGACCAGGCGAACTGCCTGGGCGCACACTTCGAGTAGGTGTCTAGCTCGTTGCACTATTCTGAAGCCTTCCAACGCTATAAAAGCAGAATAGAAAGACAAAAACTAGAGCGCAAATGTACAAACTACGAAGCATACAATGAATCTTTTTGTTTATCTGAGCTTCAGGCATCCCTTAGCTGCTGTAATAAATCTGCCCCAGGTTCTGACCGTGTAGTAATGAAATGTTAAAAAACCTACCCCTCAAAACGCAAAACGCACTACTTTCCCTGTACAATGCTGTCTGGTTTTCCGGCGAGATCCCCTCTGCCTGGAAGGAAGCGATTATTATTCCTATCCTAAAACAGGGCAAAGACCCATCCTCTGTTTCAAGCTACAGGCCCATAGCCCTGACTAGTTGTATTTGCAAGGTTTTCGAAAAAATGATCAACAGGCGACTTCTACAGTTCCTCGAGACGAACCATCTACTTGATCCATACCAGTGTGGATTTCGAGAAGGTAGATCCACCAGAGATCATCTATTACGTATCGAGGCACAAATACGTGACGCATTCGTGCACAATCAATTCTTTCTCTCCGTCTTCCTCGATATGGAAAAGGCATACGACACAACATGGCGTTTTGGAATATTAAGGGACCTTTCCGACCTAGGTGTACGTGGTAGAATGCTGGATATAATAGAGAGTTATTTGTCGGACCGTAACTTCCGTGTCCGAGTAGGAAACGCCCTATCACACACGTTTCTGCAAGAAACTGGAGTACCACAGGGTGGTGTCCTTAGCTGTACGCTGTTCATTATCAAAATTAACTCCTTACGTCTATGCATCCCACGAAGTATGTTTTATTGCACATATGTCGACGATGTGCAAGTCGGTTTTAAATCATGCAATCTTGCAACGTGTGAGCGGCAGATCCAGCTAGGTCTGAACGAAATCTCTAAATGGGCAGATCAGAATGGCTTTAGTTTTAATCCCCATAAGAGCACCTGCGTCCTGTTCTCTCGCAAGCGAGGCCTTCATCCTGACCCAGACATCAAGCTGCATGGTCAACATCTCTCCGTGAAAACGGAGCACAAATTCTTAGGCCTAATCCTGGATAGTAAGTTAACGTTCATATCACACATCAAGTATTCAAAAAACAATTGCATAAAAACAATGAACGTTCTAAAAGTTTTGTCACACACTACGTGGGGCAGTGAGAGGAAGTGTCTTATGGACCTGTATCGAAGCCTCATACGCACTCGCTTAGACTACGGGGCAATAATCTATCAATCTGCAACGCCTAGCGCCTTAAAGATGCTTGACCCGATCCACCATCTGGGCATCCGCCTATCTATTGGTGCCTTTCGCACTAGCCCCGTAGAAAGCCTCTACGTCGAATCGAATGAGTGGTCGCTTCACTTGCAGAGATCCTACTTATCCTTCATATATTTTCTCAAGGTGAACGCAAACGACGAACACCCTTCACACTCCACAATCAATGATTTGTCCGCATCTGCCCTGTTTCACAACCGTCCCTCGGTGCGTGAGCCCTACGCACTTCGTGTGAGGGGCCTAGCCGAGGAAATGGGTGTGCCACTTCTTGAACAACCTGTGATGGCCCCCGTTGCGAATATCCCGCCGTGGCAATAGCAATCCAAAGACTGTGATGTGTCCTTCGTGGAAATTACTAAACACGCCCCTCTTGCACATATTCGTATGCACTTCCTTGAACTGCAGCACAAGTACACATGTCCTGAATTCTTTACGGATGCCTCCAAGACTCACACTTCCGTGTCATACGCAGCCGTCGGTCCATATTTTTCAGATGTGGGCGTTCTGCACAAAAATACAAGCATCTTCACAGCAGAAGCCTATGCGATACTTGCAGCTGTCAAACACATTAAACAACTAAAAATCCAGAAGGCAGTTATATACACTGACTCCCTCAGTGTGGTAAAAGCTTTAAAAACAATGAAAAAACACACAAATCCTGTCCTTGTCTCACTATACACAACCCTGTGCACAATTTACAAGCTGAGACAGCATGTCATAGTGTGCTGGGTGCCAGGGCACCGCGAGATCCAAGGAAACGTGTTGGCGGACCAGTTAGCTGTAACCGCGCACGATAGCACTGCCAATTCAACCATAGCTGTCCCTGCACTTGATTTGAAACCCTCGTTGAAACGAAAGCTCAGGGATTATTGGCAACGGCTATGGGACAATGAAACACACAATAAACTCCACCTCATAAAGCCACATCTCGGGAATTGGTCGCCAGTATCTAGGTCACGCTACACACAAGTAACACTTACCAAGCTTCAAATAGGACACACATACACCACACATGCATATCTCCTGTCCGGCGGTGATCAACCCAGCTGTGAGAGATGTGGAGAGCCACTTACGGTTCTCCACATCCTCGTCCAGTGCAACGAGCTACATGAACTCACAAAGAAACACTTTTTAATACCCTACCGACAGCAGCTCCCACTGCATCCTATCATGTTCTTCGGTAGGGATGCGCTTTTTAGACATAAGTCATTATTAGCGTTTTTAAAAGATCTACGTAGTTTTCACCCCATCTTCCGAGGTGATCCGTAGCACGACCTCTGTACAGAGGTCGTTGCTGCAGTGGCCACATCGACACCAATCTTTTACTACCATGAGCATTTACATTCGCTGTTAGTTACACATTTCATGTCACCCCCATTATTTTAATGCTAATATGTTTTACCCGCCCTTGGGCGCGGAATTTTAAGGCCCTTATACAGCCACCTACCATAATCATTGTCCACATCTATTCACTACCTGGCGCTCTTTGGCCATCAAATGGCCCTTGCGCCATTAAACACCACTCATCATCAT
>JABSTT010003178.1:0-32793 GCA_013339685.2 Hyalomma asiaticum
GGCAAAATTCTGGACGAAACGTCGAAAGTAGGAGCAAAGGCCGACAAAGCTCCGCACGTCTTTAGTGGAACGAGGCAGAAGGAAGTCTTTGACAACGCGAACTTTGTCGGGGTCAGGCTGCACGCCTTGGGCACTCACAAGGTGGCCAAGCACAGTGATTTCGCGGCGGCCAAAACGGCATTTGGCAGAGTTGAGCTGAAGGCCTGCTTGCCTGAAAACTTCGAGCACTGCTGACAGGTGGCTGAGGTGGTTTTCAAATGTCGGCGAGAACACGATGACGTGGTCAAGATAACATAGGCACGTCGACCATTTGTATCCATGAAGTAGCGAGTCGATCATCCTTTCAAATGTGGCTGGGGCATTACAGAGCCCAAAGGGCATTACCTTAAACTGGTAAAGTCCGTCGGGCGTAACAAATGCGGTCTTTTCGCGGTCTTGATCCTCGACGAAAATCTGCCAGTATCCTTACCTGAGGTCAATAAAAGAGAAGTAGGCAGATCCGTGTAGACAGTCGAGGGCATCGTCGA
The DNA here is from genome assembly GCA_013339685.2 of Hyalomma asiaticum. NCBI lineage: Eukaryota > Metazoa > Arthropoda > Arachnida > Ixodida > Ixodidae > Hyalomma > Hyalomma asiaticum. The sequence continues at coordinate 528 of JABSTT010003178.1, forward strand.
TACGCGGCAAAGGATAGACGTCTTTGCGCGTTACTTTGTTCAAGAGGCGATAGTCCATGCAGAATCGCCAGCTTCCACCTTTCTTGACAAGAACGACCGGTGATGCCCACGGGCTGCACGACGGTTCGATGACGTCTTTGGTGAGCATCTTGCCCACCTCACGCTGTATTACGTTTCGCTCGGCGTGGGACACGCGGTAAGGACGTCGTCGGATGGGGCTGGCGTCTCCGGTATGGATCTTATGAGTGACCATTGTTGTCTGCCCCAAAGGACGGTCATCAAAGTCAAATATGTCGCGGTAGGACTTTAATATGCGCCGCATATCTGCTGTCTGTTGTGGAAGGAGGTCAGACGCGATCATCTTGTCAGTATCACCGTCGACGTGAGAGAAAGAGGAAGGGGCCGAGGGTACAGAAGCGTCGGTAACGAATGCAGAAACGGCGTAGTCGTCGACAGGAGAGATGTTGGCTAGAGCCATACCGCCTGGAATAAGTTGCGCGCACCACCTGAAGTTCAATATGGGTAGCGCTGTTCGATGACCCGTCATTCTAATAAGAGTGAGGAAGAGCGACGTTCCTCGCCAATAAGACGTCGGTGGTCGAGTCAATATGTAATCGCCATCGGGGATGGGGAGAAAAAGACTGCAAGTCCACCTATGTAACAGCTTGAAGGGGTAGGCGAATGTAATCAACTGAGCACAAGTACGGTTGGCATATATTAGGGACGTCATAGTAGTACGGTAGGTCAAGCTGAAGCGAGCTTGTTCGACAGTCAATAAGGGCAGAATGGGCAGACAGAAAATCCATACCGAGGATGAGTTCATGAGAGCACTTCTCGAGCACGGCAAGTGGTACGCTTGTGGACCGGTCAGCAACACTTATTCGAGCAGAGCACATCCCTAGCACCAGAAACGTTCCGCCATCGGCGACACGAATGAGTGGCACTGTGGGTGGTGTTAGGACCTTCTTAAGGCGGCGACGGAGCTCCGAATTCATCACTGATATTTGAGCCCCTGTGTCCACTAGAGCAACAACATCTACGTCATCCAGTTTAACGTCTATCAGGTTCCGTCTGGTCTGCAGCGTAGTCAGAGGATTTGGCAGGCTAGTCGTCGATGCAGCATCACCTCCGGGAGCTGCATCAGCTAGTTTTCCCGAGGGAGGCGTTCAGACGGCGACGTAGGGCGGCGGAATTGGGGCGAGCGAGATTGGCGACGAGACAGCGGCGAGCGGGACTGGTGACCACGCGGCGATAGGTGAGCGAAGTACGGCGTGGAGGGGACGTCGTCACCGGTGGTCTGGGGAGGCTCGCGGTATACGCTGAAATCGGCCATGGTCCGAATCGGGGCGGCGGCTGGATCCATACGGCTGGTGCCAGTACCACCGGCTGTTACAATAACGGGCCACGTGTCCAATGCGACGGCATTGGAAGCATATGGGGCGGTCATCAGCAGTCCTGATGACCGCCCCAGATTGCAAGTACGGAACGGCGGCCTTTCACCCTGCGCGTACGAAAAAACAGGACAGCGGTCGATCGGCCGGTAAGGAACTGCGGCACACACAGTGTCTAGGCCGGCATTGGAGAGCTCCTGATGCACGATAGCTTGGACTAGTGGCAACATCTGGGAACCGTGGTCACAAGTAAGGGCGCAGGTAGAAGCAGGAGAGACAGCTTCAAGTTCACGTTGGTCGATTTTATTGACGTGTTCGGCGGTGAGTGGCGCCGACGGATCAGGTACGTCTTCACACGACCATGTTGCTGCCGTGTTCGGAAGTCGAGCGAACTGATGGGCAATACGTCGACTTTTGGCGGCCTCAAAGCGCTTGCACTCCTGGATGATGGCAGCGATGGTGTCGCAGTCTTTGCAGACTAGCAGGTTGAAGGCGTCATCTGCTATGCCCTTTAACACATGGCCCACTTTCTCAGACTCCGTCATTCCGTCGTCGGCTTTGCGGCAAAGGGCGAGCACGTCCTGTATATAAGTCAGGTATAACTCTGCCGACGTTTCGCTCGAGATGCTAACTCCTCCGAGATGCTAACTCCTCCAGGGCGCGCATCGTTTCGTCGCATACATCCCAGCTTCCAATTTCGTCTTCGTTATTCTCAAACCACACCTTCGCTGTTCCCTTGAGGTAAAATAAGATATTCGCCAACATGATCGTCTCGTCCCAATGATTGTTCTTACTTGCACGCTCGTACATGGGTAGCCAGTCTTCAATGTCGACATTGTCAGTCGCGCAGAATGTGGCTGGGTCCTTTAGCTGAGCAAGGACGACCGTTGTTCTTGCAGCCGCCTCGGTGGGTGCCGATTCCTCTTCCGCCATTGTGCAGGAAGCCAAGCGTCGGCCGCTGCGAAGCTCCGTTGTACCGTGTGGGTTCCCGGCACTTCCACCAAAAAATGCCACGGGGATAAGAATAACCCTAACAGTGTAGAAATTACATTTACGCAATATATGCAAGGAAAGACAGCAGCAGACAAGATGGCAGAGCATCAGCACGAGCGCTGCTCTGATCGCCGTCTTCACCATCTCCTGGTGCATTCCTCCAGGCTCGGCAGGATGCGTCGCTAACTGTGCTGAATAGCGCGTAACACTATTATTATTATTATTATTATTATTATTATTATATTATTATTATTATCACCATCAAATTCCTTACAGGCCCAGTGAAGGGCATTGAGTAAGGGGGGGGGGGGGCATCCATATATACAAAACAGAGAAATACACAAAAACTAGACAAATAACAAAAAAGAAAGGGGAAAAATAAAAGATAAAAACAAGGCAAATATTACAAACAGTAAGGTGCAACAACGCTATACAATGCTAAAGCGCAACGAAATTAGGTTATCGCGGAATGTTTCACGTTTAGCAATGGATCAGGAAGGATGTGATCAGGAAGACCGTTCCAATGTGCAATGGCTTTATAGGTAGTGGTGATGAGTTAAATGCCTGTGTGTGACCATGAATTCGCATAAAACTACGTGCGTTGTGAATGCGTCGAGATGTGCGCAGAGAAGTATAAAGCGGCAAACGGTGAAATTTGTTACTATAAGTGTACCTGTGAAATAAACACATTAGAGCAATGGCGCGGCGTTCTTCCAGTGGCTGAAATGCAAGATCTTGTTTTATTAGACGTTCTTACAAATGACGTTCTTACAAATGCGTGAATACGACTTACTGGATTGGCCAAATAATGTTCTTATAGAATGTTCTAGTTCCAGCTTTTTTATAAATATGAGGCAGAAATTTAAAACTAAATGAACATTCAGCCGCTTTGTAGACGTGCTTGCATTTCCACGTAAGCACGATGCTGTGAAGAACTAGTTGGGAGTGAATAGGGTAATTGCAATGGTAGGAAAAAAAAAGAACTCGAGGAAGGTGGTGTCAGGGTCATTTCTTTATTTACAAGTTACAACACGTAACATCCACGGAAAAACAACTCGTTGCATCAAAGTCGTAGCACCTTCCATGACAGGGGCTTGTAAGTGAGTTTGAACCGCTCTCAACAGTTGCGTTCAGGTCTCAGGCACAGTTTGTCGCAACAGGTTGCTCAGAAACACCTCGCAGCTATTCTCGGTGTGGCTTTGGTCATCCCTGTCACACGTCAGTTCCCGACATTTCACACAATGTGGCAAAAGTGTGATGCCAAGCACCGGAACACCCGTCGGAACAGCCGTTTGAAGCAATAGCTTGAGCTTCGTGGACTTCTTGTAGTCCCCGGTAGTGAAGTGACGCGAGTGCAGCAGCGACCTGTCATTTGTCTCCCACACGCTTCCTCTTCCAGTTATTCTGTGCCGAGAAATGTTCTTTATCCATACTTCACAGCGATCTACGAAGCACAGAAACTCGTGGTACCGGATCTGAGGGTCATTCCTTGCGTTTGTGCCACACAGCGACGCGCAACAGTTGTGCGGCATAACGCCGCGCACAACCAAAATTATAGGAGGCAATGACACAATACGAGAAGCACCTCGACACGTTGCAGTCACAGGGCGTGCGAGCGACTTGCAGAATTTCATCGACACACACAGAAAAAAAAGAAAGCATTTCCCCGAGGGTGAACATGGTTAAGTGCGAATGCACGGGGTGATGCTATGAGGGGGAGTAAAGTTATGATTAAAGTGTAATTAATGAATTTAAAGTGTTGTCATGATGCATTGTACACACACGCACACATTTATACACGAAGTATTATTTATATACACCTCGCAATTTCGTAGATGCATAAACGCACACATCGCCGAGCACGTCACACACACACACACTCTACACACGTCACTACAGATCAGCACCTATTGGTGTTAACGTTGTAGCTCACGGTTAGTACCAGCGCTTTGTGATCCGAGAAATGTACGGTGAGCGGATCCGGCAAGACGGCGCGGACCGTACAGTTCCTACTGAACGCCAAGTCTATGAAGCCACCGTTGATCGTGGTCGGAAACTCCTACCGCGATGGATCCAACCTGCGATGGATCCATACTGCGAAAGACTTCACCGACCGCGGAGCCGAGCGAGAAGAGAGCGAGCGGCAGCCGGCGGACGTTTATATACGGACTGACGCGCCGGCGCCACACACACAGCTGCACAGCGACGCCAGCTGCACAGCGCGCCGTGACGTCACGCCGCGGAGAGCGGTGCGCTCGCGCAAACCGCGGTGAGGAGGCGGAGCGCGCGCAGTCACGTGGGGTGTGACGTCGCTGCGCCGTTGCTACAGACGCTCCTCTCCGCTCCTCGCGCCGTTGCTATGGGACGGCGGATTCAGGGTCGCTTATAAAGTGCATTCGCACTTAAAACTCGTCCCGTACTGATTCATGAAGCTGCCCGCGTGGCGAGAGCCGGGAGAGTTGTCCTGTATATAGCAGTGGCGCTCCTTCCGAAAAAGCGGCGAAAAATGTCAACTTTCCTCTCACAGCGGCGCTTTTGTTCGCCACGCGACGTAACAGGCCGCACCTCGTGCGTTGCTAATCGAGCGGCCGTGGCTGGCTCAACCGCCTTCTTTGAAACTCCCACAGACACTAGCACCACATTTCCCTCTAGTATTTCCCTCTAGTAGGAAACTCTATGGTCGATCCTTCAGGCGCCGCTCTAGGTTATCGCAAATGGAAAAAGCGCCGCGTAGCCCATACAGAGGGAGCTACCAAGGAAGAAGTGGGAAGGAAGAAATCTGACAGACGCGTTGTACTGGCCTCGAGATCGAACACAGTCGGCGCCTAGCGGCAAGTGGACGAAGCTCCTAAGTGTGGATAGCTCCTTGCGTACGTCTGCTAGCCACTGCTCTGTTACATGCGCGCGTGCGTCACACATATCAACCAATACGTTTGTTCCCTGAGCCGGTGTAGTGTTGAATGCTTTCATGTATTCTTATCCAAGCATAAAAGCATTAGTTATAGCATTATTTGGCAGTCTTGCTCTTCCTTAATATCACTGAGCGCCTGTGTCGTGAGCGTTCTATGTCATCGTCACACTTCCAGTTCGGCACAGCTATTTCAGTTTGGATGCTGCTGTAGATTTCAAGTGTAAGGTAAAGTGCACTTAGCGTCCTTCTGAATAAGTTAAGCGGGAAACATGAACGTGTAAATGCAGTGCTGCAGCGATATCGTTAGCGATTTGTGATTGTGAGCATGACGGACAACTGCACACTTTTTCGCTTGAAGAACCCCCCCCCCCAGTCTTTCATTTTTATGTGCATAAAGAAATAAACCTTTTCTGTCGCGGTCACATAAGCAATCATGCGAAGAAAGCGATGCGTTTGAGTATTAAAATATTCACTTAATATGGGCGTGTGTCAGATATCGTGATAGTACTCAAGTGGCGTATACAGTCACGTAGCTTGACTAATTGAGCCTTCCATGCGTTTCACGGAACATGACATGCGAGGCACTTAAACGCAAGTATGCGTGTAAGTGATACGTACAGCGGAGTACACAACTTGCTACTTGAACTCAATGCGCAGTAAAAGCCCTTTTTTGTTGTTGTAGCCAATAGTGAAAAATGAGCGTGAACTCAATACTGAACTCTTTCATCAGGAGAGTTGCAACTTGGGCTTGTTAGTGAATCATGATGAACTGAAGCGTTGCGCACAAGATTGAGGACACAAGAAGGAACCCAAAATGACAAACGAAGCGCAAACTAACAACACTTTTTTGGCGGGAAATGAGACCTTATTTATACCACAGCTGAACACTTATCGCGTATTACAAAGCAAAACAAGATCTTACATCACATGTGTAGTGTCACCCAGATATGCTACATATTCAGGTGATAATGAGATGGAAGGCATGTTCATGCATTTGTCTTTAAAGGGCAACTCCGGCTGTTTTTCCACCATATTCTGATATCGCGTCCGGTAGTACTGAGAGCCCTGAACCAGCCAGTGTCATTCAACTTGCTCAAAAACTCGCCAATAATTTTAGATAACCGAATGAACGATGCGTTCAAACCGAAACCGAAACGGGTAGACGCTTCGTGAAGCGTATGCGACGAGGTCACAACGTCCCCGTCATCAGAAATGTGTAGCTGGTGCCAGAAAAATCAAAGTAGTGTTGTCATCCAACGACGTATTCAGCTCTTCTGAACTTGACAGGGACGATTTGAGTGCTGATGTATCTCCGTTTTGCTTTAGACGGCCCGCCTGCTCGGGTAGGCAGCGTTGCAGGTAATGACGTCAAAAACACAGGGTAGCTCGCGCGTGAATCCGCTAAAAGATCTTAAAAATCATTTTCTCGAAAACTAAATGACTAGCACCCGCCTGGCTTGGCATAAATTATTACAGCACCGAGGAGAACATGTGCTGAAAATTTGGTTGAGATCAGTGGACAATGAAAAATTGCTGGAGTTGCCCTTTAAGGCTGTAAAGTCCGAGGACTTCTATGAATAATAACCAGGCTTCGAAGGGCGGCGGAAGACAATACGCCTGAAGAGCGCCGAGCAGCGAGACCTGGTTATTATTCATAGAAGTCCTCGGACTTTACACTGGTGCCGAAACCCGGCCTGGTTTTCGTGGAGGACCATGGAACGCCTGCGAAATGTGAGAGCTGCTCGACGGCGACACAATACGAAGATCATCCAAGAAGCCAACGATCTGTTAAGGCCGAACCACACGTACGCTTCTGTACGCATCCACGCACGCGCCGACGCACGAAAATCTGCCGCGCCTGGCGCGGAATAGTGGCTTGCAACCGCACGTCGCGTGCGCCAGCGCGCGTTCACTCCGGCTATGCAGACGCCGGCGTAGCAGGTACCGCTTCGTGCCGATCTACTGATACAGCTTCACGCTACGCGATGTAGGCCTCGCCACAACCCCGTGGCAGAGGTGGTGCCTCACAAGGCCACTCCACACCACGAAGCACCGCTAGACGAACACTAGCGCGCATTCGATGGCGTCGTGCACGCTGTAGCAAGGTGCACGATAGGTCGCGCACGACGGAGTGCAACCACGCCCACGGTGACGGGATGCACCCGAGCCCATTAAGTGCTTTAGTGTGCCTAAATGTCTTTAAACCGTGGTCGAAAATAAATATATGAGTACAAGCGTAATTGTAATGCATAGACATTTGCTAAATAAGCATGAAAGGCAAAGAACAAACAATCGAACTGGTGCAGGAGTAAAGCCACGTCGTAGTTGCGCATGTACAGGACTCCAAACGCGTGTGGGACGCGTGAAATCGAGCGCGGATATCAAGCCGGGCTTGTTCTCCGCGCCTAGACGCGCCCAGATGCGCCTGCGCCGTGTACGCATGCGCAGTTACGCGAATGAGCGCGCGCAAGTAAGCGCACGCGCATCGCACGCGTCTTAGAAGCGTACGTGTGGTTGGGCCTAGCCGGCGCAGCGTTCGATCTGGCGGGTCTTCGCGGCGTTCTTCAGCGCATCGAGAAAAGCATCGATGAGCTCGCGAAGTCCAATGAAGCTCTACACGCACAGATGACGGATGACGAGATGGCTGCGGACATTGACTCAGTGCTTGAATACGAAGACCGGGCCGCAGGATGCGTTGGTCTTCTGCGGCACCACATCCAGCAGCTGACTACAAGGACTTCGGCGACTTCGAGCCAAAATGGTGATCGCCCAACTGACCCTTCTTCCTCGCATCCAGCAACCTTGAGCGAACCCTCCGTCGTGTCCGGAGCAAGGCTTCCTAAGATCGACTTAACGAGGTTCGACGGTTCCCCACGAAATGGCTTCCATTTCGGGACCTCTTCCGCCATTCAGTGCACGAGAACCCACGGCTTAGCAACGTCGATCGGTTCCACTACCTCCGGTCTCTACTAGACGGCCCGGCGGCAAAGGCTATTCGCGATTCCATCTAAATGCTCGCCACCTAGCGGACGCTCCTGGAACCAGCCGATCCAAGGTCGACCTTGAAACGCGGCACGGTATCGCATTACCGCGGGCTGTAAAACAGCTCTATAGTTCGTTAATCGACGCCATGCCGCCTCGAATCAGCCCGAAAAAGAAAGCATCCTCATCAAAAGACTTGTTGCGTGCCTCAGTGCCTGTCATCGCGATGCAAAGACAGCAACACGCCATTTCATCGGTTCCCCAAAGAAGCAGACGACGCTTCGCGCAGGGCAACATGGATTAGGAACTTGCGCATCGGCAAGAAGGTGACGGGAACTATTCTAGTTTGATCCAGGCACTTCACTCGCGATGATTTCTTCCTCCCCGGTGAGTACACAGATTGTGTGTGCGCGCGTTTATTATCATGCGCGCTTTTCAAAGAGCCGGAGTGTAGTTTAGTTTAGGCAAGCGAGTGAACAAAATAGCGGCATCGTTTATACGTGTATATCCGGTAATGTTTTCTGAGCGTGCCTATGCTCAACCTGAACCGCGGTAACATTATTGCTGACGTACTTTTGCCCGCATGCATTGTAGTAAGTGGATATAAAGCGAGCGCTTGCCTTCGTTCGCCGCCTTCGTCCCATGCGCGCGCTGCACTTCGTAATTTGTTTGGTGGTTATGGAGGTAATGTGTGATCGTTTAACGTGGCGCGTTTGCATTTTGAGCTCATCTGGTGACAATTCAGGATTTATTGCGCTCGTTCCAACTTTTCAGCCCTCGACCTGTTCACCGTGCCTCTAATGGGGTATTCGGTTGGCCGCTCTGATCCTCTGGCTCGGAGTCGCCAGATGCCAAGGCAGCTCGCAGTCAGAGCGCGAGAGGCAGCGTACCAACCGAATACATCGGCGATCTCGGAGCAACGCGCCTGCAGCGCCACCGTGCAGCCAGCGTGGAAACCCGCCGCGTAAACATTCCTGCGCTGCATCGACAAATGGCGCCGACCAGTTCAGTGGCTATCCCCGTCATGTCTGGAAGCAGCGACAGCCCTCTGAGTCCAGCACAGTCGGTGTTGCTGACAATGTGTGAAGGTGAGTAAAGTGGAAAAAAAAAAAAAGCTTACGAGTGAACTTTTCGCGTGCGGCTTGAGCTGCAATGCAACAACCCCTTCGCGCTTGTTTAAGGAGCTTTTGAGTAGCCCCTGTACCAGCACCGTTTTTTACCTACGTGCATGTTTCGCAAAGGTCATATCGAGACTTTGCTCTATTAGTACAGCCTAACAATATTGGGTCAAAATTAGCGTGCATTCGCAGTACACCAAACACGCCGTGTTGTCATCTTCGTCATATGCGCGATTGATCAACCGACCCTTTCGCTTGCCCGCATACGCACCGCTGAACGTGCCTTGTGCAGTAATGCGCCTTTTCATATATGTGAGAACCCACTGTGATACCTATAAATGTCGTGTCATTGAAATTGCTGTTTCTCGCAGGAAACGAACAAAGCCCCGTCTCGCCTGTGGACGCTGGCACTGCAGGCAGCGTGGGTACTGCTTGCTGTGGTAAGCGTTAGCGTCGCAACGTTTTTTTTTTTTTTCGTCCCGTCATTGTGGTAAACTGTTTTCAAACAGGCGTGACTTGACTTCAATGTTTACTGCCGTTTGCGCACACGCTTTAGGCTGCAGTGACAACAATAATATACTTGTGTGGCCATTAAGAACACTGGTTTTTCTTTCTATAACAGAAAATCTAAATGTTTGTGGAAATATCACCTGTATTTAAACGCAGTATTTTTTTTGCTTTTACTTGTAATGTTAACCGCAGTCTTGCATGTACTTTATCTTCATTTACTATTATGCTTGAGTACCACACACACACATGCAGACACAGGCACTTTTGTGGCCATTTGAAACCCGATGTTTTCTTCACAAAATGTTTGAATCTCCAGAATGTCACTTGTGTTATAACCAAGCATTTATTTTTCTCTATGTAAACAGGACCATGTGGAGAAGGAGAAACGAGACTTTTATTGACGCTATATGCAAAATATTCCAGCAAGATCGGCCCCATGAAAAAATTTCGTAGCAAGCGAGCTATGTATGAGCACATCTCTAAGGAAATATTACAAATACTTGGAATATCCCGAACCGCAACACAATGCGAGTCGCGGTTTAAAACAATAGCAAAAAGGAAGAAAACTGAAGACACCAACAACCGAACTTCAGGCCACACTCACTGCCAGGTGTCATATGAAGAAGAGTTTGCTCAGATAAGGGCAGCAGATGACAGCATTGAGCCCGAAGTTCTTCGTGGAGTCAACTCGGTGACATACAAGATTTCACCTAAAGCAGCTGAGCAAGCCAGCACATCTGCAGACAGTGCAGGCGCATCCACAAGTACATCTGCATCCACAGCAGCTCCGAACCTCTGAATGATTCCACAAGTGAAGCTTCGGAGAATTCGGGCCAACAACAACGAAAAAAAAGGAAAAAAAGATGAGAGTAATCATCCCACTGCTGGCCGAATGAGGCACATGAATATTTTTTCGAACGAATGGAGAAACTAAATCAAGAACAAGAAGCCAAAAAGGATGAAAGAGAGAAAAGAACGTTATCTTGAGCTGGTTAAGTTGCACAGGCAGCACATTGATGCCCTGAAAGACCTTGCGGCAAAGGTCGACACTTGAAGGCATAGCATACCTTGCACACGTGACTGCCTTTGTGTGTCAACATACATGTACAATAAATAAACCTAAGTTTTGCCAATATGATAACTTGTCCTCAGTTACTGCTCTCATCACTCCCTACAGTTGCTGCATCAAAGCGTTTCTTTTCAGTTCGCCTCGACAGCGCAGCACACTTTCACGGTCAGTCAGTGGCTGCCTGTTTTGATTCAGCTCTGCACGCTCCTCCCTGATCTGCAGAAGTTGATCTTGTGTAAATTCTTCTCTCTCTTCTTCACTCAACAGGTCCTCCACACCTGTGTCACCGTTGTCGAGGCATATGTTGTGGAGCACACAGCATGCTATTATAAACTGTGTGATTTTGTCCACTTTGGTAAACTCAATGTATCGGAGCTGTCGAAACCTGTGCTTTTTCAAAAGAGCAAAGGCATTCTCGATCACCACCCTTGTTAATGAAAGGCGATAATTGAACCTGCTTTTATCTGGTGTCATGTTGCCATAATTTTTAAATGGCGTAAGCAGGTGTTCTCTAATTGCATACGCGGCGTCTCCTAGAATATGATACTTGTTCACCTGGCAGTGTCGGCAGGTCTTGCTGAACACTTGATAAACTCGGCACACGCGAATCGTGCACCTTGCTTGGTGGGCCAGTAAAAGCATCCTGAAATCCACTTTTGCTATTGCAGATACCATGTATAGTCGTGGATACCTCGTCGTGCCTGTTTATGTACGTAGACCTAATCTTCTTCGCCGGGCAGCGCATCGGGATGTATGTTCCATCGATGCATCCTATGACACCTGGGAATCCTGCTAGCTGAAAAGAGAGCAAACAATTGCCAAGTCAGAATAAACTTGATACGCATACTTAGTAAAGACGTGAAAAATGTGTAAGTACGCTCCAGTCTGCAGTATTCAGTGCAATGCATTAGAAGTGGAAATTATTAGGCCTGATAAGCCAAGTCATGTCCCGATTCGATTTTGTCTACATGTAACTTTCCGAGAATAAGCACACAGTACTTATTATTATATTATTATATCGCTTTTAGTTAAGTAAACAAAAATATGGAGTTCAAGGGACTGCTTCATCATGCATATTTAATTATTCCTCTACATAATATATGAACATTCTGTTTAGCACTCCAGAATACATTCTGTTTAGCACTCCAGAATATGTCACATGACTTGCGCTGTGCTTTGTGCCTCATGCTCTGTGCCACATGTTCTGCGCCACTTGTTCAGTATTTATATGTTTGCTTCTTCCAAAAAAACAGTTGAGAGTTAGCGCTCGTGTGTCCTTCTTTTCTGTGTCTGTGTCTTCCGTGCGCGCTAAAAAAGTTTAAATATGGATAACTACCAACTAGCCCAGCTATCAGTCTTGCTGCTAATATATGAATGCGCATAAAAATAGAAGGCAATATACACACTTCCTGGAAATCCCTCGCCAGTGCATCTTTGTCCAGTCCAAAGTGTATTATGTCTGGAGCAATCTTGCACAAGAAGCCAAGAACTCTATCGATCACGGCAAACTGTGTTGACTCTGCCATGTCGAAGAGGACAGCAACCTCTCTCATTGATGCCTTGTTGACAGCATACCTACAAATATCGTACAGGTTAATGCACTTATGTGTCTTAACAAGAAGATACATCATACATGCAACTGCATAGCACCGTGTTTAAATCAAGATATGGATCCAATAATGTGACAGTTGAAATAACACTAATTAAAGCTGCATGCGCAAGTCACTACATCGTTGCATACGTAATGTTTCTGAGCGCTCTGCATGGGCCTCAAGTTGGCCCTTTATTACTAAATTTGTAGTTTTTTTGTCGCTTGGTAACATGGCAAGTACTCATTTGTGCCGTAATGTGCACCAAGATTAAATGAAACAGCATGTGTCTACGTGACCCCTTAAAGTGAAGCAACATCACAGAAACCACAACGTTAATAAGGACAAGCACATGCAGTACGCATAGTAGGCCAGAGGCTGGAAATATCTGTTGCCTGCTTGCTAATCAACATCCACGGGAAATTAGGAAGCTCTAATGCTTTATGGAATTCCATGTTTCCCACAAATAAAAGGGGGCAGAGGGGACGTGCCTACAGCAATTTTTGTTGAGACTGTACACGAAGTACTGCCTCAAGGATGTGGATACCTCTTTTTAGCATTTATCGAAACATAACGAAAAGCGCTGTTCCTGTAAAGCACTTTCTCAGAACGGTGGTGGAGGCACTAAGCAGCATGACTCCTTCAAAAAAAAAAATAGAGAGAGAGAAAAGAAAAAAAAACTCTCCGTTAACGAACTAAACGGATGATCACAATAGACAACGAAAATCCACAGACGCTCGATATGTACATTGCCGGTTGAGCTACACTGCCGGTATTATGAACACCGCAAGCAGTACTTGTCGCCTGCAGCGAACAGAAAAACTAATTTGCTCACCAGAGAAATGAGAGAATGTGCTCCTCTGACGTTTTTACGGGCACACCACCATGGCTTCTGTCTGACGGGAAAAATTCCGATTCTTCAAACTGTTTGATCAGGTTGTAACAAGCCGATTGAGCGAGGCGGAAGTTGCTGCGAAACTGTAAATGGAGATAACATTACGTTCTGCCACTTTTGCCTCGTGACCGACCTTACCTGTTTGTAGGAATAATTGCTGACAACGTTCCGAACGTAGCCGTTGATTTTCGGAACATCAAGAGGCTCGGCGAACAACTCTGCGAACTTGTTAGCATAGATCTGGCTATCGTCGTCGTCGTCGTCGTCCGAGCTGCTAGCGTCAAGGCATTCATCTGCGAGCTGCTGTAATAACAGCATTGACGTTTCCTCCGCCTTCAGTAGCCGCCTCCCTTTTGACATGACTTCGTAGATGTGAACTCGGCCGAAAACGCCACGAACAACGTGCGTCCCTCTGAAGCGCTAAAGCCCCTTGATGTTGGAAAGTACCGCCACTCTTTGAACAACACCGCGACACCCTCGCCGGAGCCGTCAACCTCCTCGTTTTCTCCCCCTCGTTCGCGGAGCCAGCGCATCCGCAACGCTGAGTGGCTGCGGCGCGCAGTCAGGTGACCTTGACGTCACGAAAGTGACGCACAACTTGTTTTCGCGCGCTTCTTGTTTCCCTCGCCCGCCATGCGCCTGCCCAGCGGTGGTCGCCCTGCGGCTATGGTGGCTAGATACTGCGGCTTCTAACGTGCGTTTCGCAAGTGTTTCCGCCTTTCTGTAGCGGTGTGAACTTCGTTTGCTGTGGAAATCTCTTGCTTCCATTCGTTTCAATGCAGCAGTAAGCCAGAGAAAGGGCTAGCATGATTTTCGATCTTTCGAGGACAACTGAATGTTGTGCGCCGGAAGCAGTAGCTTCAAAACGTCGGGGAAAAGCATGTCCCCCTTCTAAGCACACAGTTCCGTGCGAGTTTACTGTCACAGTTTTCCTTAGGACGTTGGTGAAGTTGCATGGATATTTCAATGTACCTTGCATACCCGGACTCTTCGTTCACTACAGTAGAGAACGCCTATATGTTTTGTTGACTTCGTGCATTGGACAGTGTTCTCGTGCATGCACTAGTTTTCAAATGATCTAATTCATAAGTTAAGTGCCTGTAACTTCTGCTTCGTAATTGTGCGCGTGTGTGTGCGCGCGTCTGTGCCTGTGTATATGTATGTGTGAGCTTGCGATAGCATGTGTGAACGCGTCTGTATGTGTGTGCGTGTTCGCGCACGTCTTGTGTGCATGTACATCTGCGTGTGTTTGTGTGTACATGTTCGCATGTATGTGTCCGTGTGTGCGCGTTCGCGCGTGTATAATGTATGCACGTATGTATGTATGTGCGTGCTTTCATTGTGTGTGTCTGCGTATGTATATGTATTTATGTATGTATGTATGTATGTATGTATGTATGTGTTTGCGCGTGGTGGTATCTGTGCACGTGCCTATGTATGTATCCATGTGCGAGCGTGTGTATGTATGTGCTTGTCGCATGTGTGTTGATATATGCGTGTGTATGCATGTGCTTGTCGCATGTGTGTTGACATATGCGTGTGTATGCGTATGTTGACATATGCGTATGTACATGAACGTGTATGTGCTAGTCGCATGTGTGTGGACACATGCGTGTGCATGTATCCATGTGCGTGTGGTCGTACGTGCATGTGTCGTACATGTCCGCGTGTGCATGTACTGTGTGCGTGTGGCTGTATGTGCTCGCGTGCGTATTTTTGCGTGTGTTCGCACGTGTACGTGTATTATGTGCGCGTGTCCGTGTGTGCGTGTTCGCCTGTACGTATATGTACTTGCGTTTGTGCACCGCGTTAATGTGCGAGTACCTGCGCGCATGTGGTCGCATGCGCATGCGCGTGTGTGTATTTTTGAGTGTGTGTGTGCGTATGTGTGTACGCGTGCACCCGTGCGTTCGTATGCGCGCGCACGTGTAATCGTTCGCGAATGTTCATGTGCGCGTGTTCCAGCGCCTGTATGTATATGTATGTGCATGTGCGCATGTGTTGGTATGTGCGTGCGTGCTGCGCTTGCATTTAACCACGACGAAGTATAGGCACGTGCGTTCTTATAGGCTCTTTCGAAAACACAGCATGTGTTTTGCACAGTGGCTTTGATAGAAAGGCATTCGGCCCGCCTGTGCCGGGAAATTCACTTTAAATAAACTATTTGTTCTTCGTTAGATCCTTATTTATTCTATTCACTAACCACTTACATGTAACACATTCTCCTGTCTATTCTACGCTGCTTGCATTGTATTCGTCACCGTAAGGTGAGCCCAACGGACGACGGCGAGGCAAACCGCGCAGCCACTGGCAGGTACTCATTTTTTTCGGTGCGCTCTCGCTTGTTTTAACCGAAGCGTCCCGAAACAAAAACATCCGTCGTGAAGTTATACTGGAAGCATACTATCCTCACGCCAGTTTCACAAGGGATAAATTCCTATTTGGCGCTTCAAGGGGCCGAATAAACAAGCGCGCGCAATACATCTCAATGCGGTTGCAACGCGCCACTGGAGGGTTCAGCGTGCCGTGCGCACCGATCCGGCGCGGGGAGGGAAGAAATCCGAGGAGGATTGAGGAGGAAAGCGCGCGTGTGGAGGAGAGTGTCGCTACTTTCCAACATCAAGGGGCTTTATGAAGCGCTCGCTCGCGCTGTCACCTGCCGGCAACTGCGGCATCTTGTGTCACGTGACCCGCGCTCTTGGCCAGATCGCGCGACGCTCTCGCTTCGAAGTCAGAGCGGTCTGGAGCGCTCTGAGTCAGAGGCTCACGCTCCGAAAGAACCAACCGAAGGTAGTTCGAGCGCTCGAATTTTACCAACCGAAGGCGCGGCCACTTTTCGGAGCGCTCCAGAGCGCTCAAAATACGCCATCCAAAGGCGCCATAAGTTAGTCTTCCGGCACCGCGCATAGAACTGCACTCTTTTAACACGTTTATAAGTGACGCATTTATACTCAATGGAGCAACGCCGCGCACGAGTGCTTGCATCTTTCGGAGAGGCCTGCTACGCATGAACACGCACCTGCCTTCTCCAACTTCAGGCTCGCTGGGAAGGCTCTTTATCCTTAAGAAAATCTGATGCGGATCTCCGAACAAGTGCGACGTTTGAACGCACAGCGCAATTATTTCCGCTGTTTCGCCGCTCAAATCTTTTAGACCGATTAATATCGGATGTTCGGCAGCAAGAGCCCTTTCGCATTCGACGAAGCATCGTGATTCGAACCCGCAATCAAGAAACTTTAGCACAGCGCTAAGCGGAAGCGCGGCCGTGACACTGGATATAGAAGCCATCTTTGTTTTTCTCAGCAATGTTGCCAGATGAACCACTTTTTCTGGAGTTGCGAATTGCAGGCATCCTGACGACAGACAGCAGTTACGATGATGCCATTTCCATCTTGAAGGAGCGGTTTGGAGACGTGCGCATCATTGAACAAAAATGCCTCGAAAATCTTCGCGCACTACGGCCTGTCACTACGTCGGCGAACGTTAGTGCACTTAGGAGCCTCTACGACTTTGTCCAGGTAAACATCAGAGGCCTCAATGGTCTCGGGGTCACGGAGTCGAACTACGCCGCCATGCTTTGTGAGGTGTTGATGAAGTCGATTCCACAGGACATAATGGTGGAATATTACCGACGGCGGCGACTTGCGGCATCAAGTGAAAATGACCAACCAAGATCGGAAGAACTTAAGCAACTGCTAGATCACCTACGCATCGAGGTGGAATGCAGGGAGCAGACAACCTACCAGCAGTGAGTGTCGTACGACAGTGAACAACATACCTCCGGCAGCCGTAGGAATCAGCCAACGGCATCGGCTGCAGTTCTCAACAACAGCTCCAGGACGAGAGACGAGGGATGTGTCTTCTGCAAGGAGGCACATCCAACACAGGATTGCGTTGCACCGATCCGTGACGCGGAAAAAAAGCGCCTTCTGTCGGCGGCTGGCTGCTGCTTCAGGTGTACAACTCAGGGCCACCGAGCAAGCGACTGTCGACGTAAGGTGAGCTGCTCGCATTGCCAAAGAAGACACGCTACTTAGATGTGTTTCAGAGCACACGCGAAAACCACTAACGTACCGACGCCACCGCTGCAAACAACGAGCAGTACATCCATGCATGCTTTGTCACAGCGAGACAAGCGAAGTAATGACACCATACTTCTTCAAACGTTCAGAGCATGGATAAATGGCGCCAAGAGCTCGTGCTAGGCGTCTCGGATAACGGTAGCCAGCGTACTTTCATAAAGGAAGACGTTTCAAGAAAAATGAGCCTCAAAGTGTTAGGCGAGATTGACATTTCCGTCAACGTGTTTGGAAACAACAATGTAGGTCGAAGTACACGTCGCCGACTGGTCGAAGTAACCTTACAGAGTCAGTTTGATTGTGTTCACCACGTCATTCAGGCAATAGAAATCGAGCACATTTGTGAAGTCCTTGTCGAAGTGCCTACCGATCACGAATTCATCAAAGACTTGCAGAATCGTGGCGTCCGATTGGCTGATGATGTTTGTTTCCCGCACATTAAACAAGAAGGAATTAGCTTATTAATTGGCTCAGACCAGTTGTGCAAAATCCTTGGAAAGGACGTCACGTGGAATGACAAAAGCAAAGGTCTTCTATCCATTGAAACGGCACTGGGTTGGACAATCCAAGGACCCGTAAACCACGATGAAGCCGTTCATCCACATACAAACTCAAATATTTGTGTACTTCGAACGAATTTCTGCTTGAATGACGAAGCTAGGCGCATGCTTCGACATCAGAAAGTTTTGGCAACTAGAAAGCTTAGGGATCAGAGATGCTGCGGAGCCATCCTTTCATGATCAGCAAGTTTTGAAAACTTTTAACGAGACCATTCAATTCCGCAACAAAAGATATGAAGTTCGTCTACCTTGGAAAAACCTGCCGTCCGACCTGAACGATAACCGCGCCGTAGCGATCAAGTGCTGTTGCTGCCTCCTTCGTCGGCTATCTCGAGACACGAACGTTCTGCGCAGCTATGATGCAGCAGTCAGACAGTATCTTGAGGATGGCCATGCGGACCAGTTCCCATCATCGAGGATGTGAATACGACAAAGTACTACATGCCCCAAAGAGAAGCGATCAGAGAATCATCCTGCACGACCAGACTCAGAGTTGTCTTCGACGCGTCCTCTGATGGCACTGGAATAACTTCTCTAAATGACCACTTGGAAGGAGGTCCAAACCTCAACAACGAAATGTTGAAGACGTTGCTGTGCTTTTGCCAATATCGACTCCGGGTCGACGCATGGATTTTGAGGTTCGTCGCAGCGTCCTGCGGCCTACCATCCCCTGAAGGGCACTTAACGGCAGAGGAGCGTGCCAGTTCTGAAAAGCACTGCATTCCGATTACCCAAAGGAAACGATTCGATCCAGAATTAGCAGCCCTCCATGCAGGACGAAATATTGACAAGGCCTCTACAATTCGGAATTCGCATCCCTTTCTGGCGGAGGCGGATGGTTTGCTGCTCATTGAAACCAGACCGCAAAACGTTGGGGACGAGAAAGGCATCAACCACCCGATTCGGCTTCCCGGTCATCACGTCACCACTGATCTCGTCGCAACGCACCTGCACCGAACGTCTTCCCTTGCGGGGATCGCAACAACTATCGCAGAACTCCGAGAGCGCTTCTGGGTGACGAAAGGGAAAGTGCGTGTGAAAAAAGTGATCGAGCAGTATACTTGGTGTGCGCGAAGATTCGACGTCAAGGTTATGTTGGATACTCGAACGTTTGCTAGAGAACCTTACGGGAAGCGACGGAGTTGTGCGCGCATGTCGCCTAAGGTTAGGAAACGGCAAAGTAGACACGCGGCCTGTGTAACATCTGCGCTTCCTAGATATGCGCCCATGGCATTTCGTGGGCCGGGAGTGTTAAAAAGAGAAAAGAAATAGCGGGCGCGAAAGAAGAAGTAGGATCGCGAGCGCGTGGCACGTGGTGTTTCTTGGTTTTTCTGTTTCGGAAAAAACGCATCGTGGCGTCTCGCTGCTCGGCGCTCTTCAGGCGTATTGTCTTCCGCCGCCCTTCGAAGCCTGGTTATTATTCATAGAAGTCCTCGGACTTTACAAAAGCACGAGATCTTGTAGGCTTCAACGATTAGGCGTGTTGTTTCATTCCTGTTTTTTTGCAATTACAGTGGTACGTTTAAATTCAGGTTTGCACCCACATTCCTCGCAGTGAATGGCCAGCCACCCCCCTGTCTTGTTTTTCACGTTGTACGCATGTTCACGGAGGCGATCGTTAATGCAGCGAGCTGTCTGGCCGATATACACGCGGTCACATGTCAGCGGAATACTACACACAACTCCTTTAACACATTGTACATAATTATATTGATCTTGATTCTTTTTACAGGATTTCTTTTCTTCACAGTTTGGGTCAGTCAATTTGCAAATTGACGCAAGTTTGGCTGGCGCGGACAACAAAACCCTCACATCAGCCCGTTCCGCAATCTTCTTGATGTTATGCGATAATTTATGAATGTACGGTATCACAGCACGTTTTCTTTTATCCATGTTATGAGGTGCGAGAAGCAGGTTCGAAGCAGACACTTTTGCATTCCTAAGCAACTTCTCGGCTATGGAGACAACCAGTTTATCAGGGTAACCTGCCTGTGATAATCGTGTTGCTTGCTCTCAAAAGCTTTGGTTCATTTGGTGAGGGCAGGATTTTTCCAGGGCATTCTTTAGGCGCACATTGGCAATTCCCCTTTTCACTAACTTCGAGTGTGCTGAGTTAAAGGGAAGAATTGGTTTATTTACTCGAGGTTCGTAACCCCAGCACAAGTGGTTTTCGGAGAAATTTAGCCGAACATCAAGAAAACGAATGTTCCCTTCATTGGGAAGCTCATGAGTAACACGCAAAGGGTCTAAGCCTTTTTTAAACAAGAGGTAAAACATTTTTAGATTCTTGAGCAAGATCTGCCACGTCACATTCTAAAAGAAGCAAATAACCGTCAACGAATCTAAAAACCTTCACCACATTTGTGGAGCTAAGATCAGCAGCTAGTGCATTGTCAAGACGGAAAAAAACGGATCGCTAAGAATAGGGGCTATGCATGAACCTATGCATACGCCTGCCTTTTGCAGAAAGCATCTTTCATTCCATTTCACCATGGTCGATCTCAAATAAAATTGAAGTGTTTCTAAAAAATGGCTATTAGAGATGCCTGATTCGGTTTGGAAAGCTATATTTCCCCGAACTCTTCGATAGCTCGTTCGACGCTTAGCAAACTACTGTGGGGTAAACTATAGATAATATAGATCGGTGATGTCTACGGAAAAACCTCAGATTCTTGCCTGAGGCTGAACTGGTAAAGTTTAGAACCTCCTGTAAGTTACTAATGAGAAACGGGTCGTTGGCTGGCAATAGCTTTAGTTTTTCTTGTAAAAACAGGCCAAGAGCTTTTTGCCGAGAGTCACGCTTTGATATCTCTGAATGGGGCATCTGCTTTTCGAGTTTTTAACGTGAAGAAAACCTCCAGAAAATCTTTAGGGCTCTTTCTGTACTTTCCTTTAACTGCGCCAGGTTCAAACGTGAGCAAAGTTTTTTGGCTTCACTCTTTCGCTTTCGAATTAAAATGCTGTCGTGCTGGTTAAAAGATTTCAAAAGCGCCTGGCTTGTATTTTCGCTGCAAGTACCAGAAGTTAAAACTGCGAAGCCGCCGTCTTTGTCCGCTTGGACTACGCATAGCGCATTGTCGGTTAAATAGGGACATTTAGCGTGTCCGGTAAACCGCTATACGCAAAGGTGTAGCGGATACCGGATAGCGTGTAGCGTTGTTTTTCGCAGTGAAATGGCGCCAGCTATGGGGGATAAACAAAACAAGCAAACCCGCGTTATATGTCCTCCGAGATTCTGGAAGCCACTCGCTAAGCCTACAGCTTCGATAATATCAGTCTGGCTCTGAGAAACGGCGTTGAATCATCACGGATACTTTACTGTCGAAGCTGCATGATACAAAGCTAAGGCAAATACAACCGTCAGTTAGTTACTTAAGGGCTACAGAGTGCGCGACGACCACTTGAAAGATTCGAAGCGGAGGGCGATCAGTCGGCCATGTTTGCCAATGCGCTGTTTACGCCCGGTATTCCGCTCTACGCAAAGCGCTTGCGTATAGCGGTTTACCGGACACGCTAAATGTCCCTAATAACGGACGCGTTTCACTGGAAGCGGAGTGTCCGTCTCTTACACCGGTTAAGAATATCCACACCTTGCGAAATGCAGTTTTGAGATTCTTCGTCGGTGGCGAAATGTGAAACTTGCTTGACGTAGGAAAGCAGCTCCGGTGGGGTTCTTTTTACTTGTATGGCGAATTTCGGTCCAAGGGTTAACACACGGTGAACATCACCCAGAAGATGAACATCATCAGGAGAGTGCACAGTGCACTTCGGTGCAGGTCCCCCCTTGCGAACATGGTTCCGTAGCTGTTTTAGCTGCAGCTGCCACAGAAATTCTGAGGCGCGGTCGGCAGTGCGCTGAAGTTCTCGAAGGACTTTGTTGGCCCTCGGTGAAGGCGTCGTCTCGTTGACCTGTACAGAGAGGAGCTGTCTATAAAACCTGGCTTGCCGAAGTACTTCACCCCTAAGCATCTTGCACAGCCTCACACCATGTCCTGCCGACGGGTATAGAAGCCGCCGAAGAGGGCTTTTACATCTTCTGGAAGGATGTGGTTCTTTAGGCAAACTCCGAGAGTTCTTGCTCTGCATACCGTCGGGCCGATGGGCGCCGCAGTGGTAAAAGGGTCACAAAAACGAAGAAAAGCAGGGCCCGATGAACTAGCAATGAACTTCAGAAGGGTTGCAACCTGGGCTTGTTGGTGGATCATGATGAACTGAAGCGTTGCGCACAAGATCGAGGACACAAGAAGGACCACAAGATGACAAACGAAGCGCAAACTTACAACACTTTATTGGCGCCAATTGTGACCTTGTTTATACCAGAGATGAGCACTTATCGCGTATTACAAAGCAAAACAACATCTTACATCACACGTGTAGTGCCACCCAGATATGCTATTTCATTTGGTGATAATCAGATGGAAGGCATGCTGATGCATTTGTCTTTCGGCACGAGATCTTGTGGGCTTCAAGCATTAGGCGCGTTGTTTCATTCCTGTTTTTTGCAATTACAGCGGTACGTTTAAATTCAGGCTTGCGCCCCCATTCCTCGCAGTGAATGGCCAACCACCCCCCTGTCTTGTTTTTCGCGTTGTACTGTGAACTGTGATGAAAATAAATCCTGTAAGAAGAATCATCAAGATCAATATAATTATGTACAATGTGTTAAAGGGGTTGTGTATAGTATTCCGCTGACATGTGACCACGTGTATATCGGCCAGACAGCTCGCTGTATTAACGATCCCCTCCGTGAACAACTGCCTCAAACCGCTCACAACAGGGCGCCGTGGTGTACATTGCAATGTGCGCCGGCGAACACCTATCCACACTCACGCGGTGACAGTGCTGTCACCTACATGTCGATCTCGAGGCCAATAGACCATTTGCCACGGGCCGAGGAGGAGCGCTCTGGCAACCTGCGCGCGTGCCTTCCTCCTCTCCTGGCGTATGCGAGGCGGTTTGGAGAAAGCACTGATCTCCACTAGTGGAGATCAGAGCAAGCGCGCTGATGCTTGGATATGTGGAGTTGTCGAACAATTTGTGTGTGTTGTAGGCTAACCTGGTGGTGTTTTTTTCTTCTTTTTTCTTCTTTTTTCCGTGATGCCAGACAACATATAAGGTCGACAGGAAGCCAATGTGCACTTTTCATGGTTGTGCTAGCAACTACAGTAAAAGGAAACTCTTGTCGAAGGAATTATGCGACGTGCAGACGCGGAGAGTTTGTGGCTGGGTGCTTTTAAAGTTGTATCGTTTTCCTCTTGCCAACGAGTAGCGGCATTCATGGATTATATGCGTGAACGGGAAAGCTCTGTACAGCGGATAGTACTCGGGGAAAATCGGAGTATAATTTCTGGCGAACACGCCGATTCTCAACCTCAGCTATGACCGAAAGAAGCCTGCCCGACAAGTCCCGCAACGATCAATCAGCTCGGCGAAATAAGAAAAATGGCAAACACGTACTTTTTTAAAGATCGAATAGTGTTTCTTCAACAGCTTCAACTTAGCTTTGCCTATTACAGAATGAACTGTGTAACAGCAGTACATTGAGTAGACGACAACAAAAAAAAACCCACAGCTCACTTCCGAGGCTGATCATGGGTTTGAGCACGGGCGCGCACTGCTTCATATCGGGTGCCGCGATCTATCTCGCAGGAGACATCTTCTCTCTAAGGTATTATAAAAAAAAGAGGGAGGGAGGGGATCCCTGCAGTGTTTCGCCTGCGGACGCCTAGCCCTTCGCCAAAGCCTACCGCCGATTATGGCGTTCCTTATCACCCTCTTTCCCGCCTCTTCCGTTCCTTTCGCGTCACACAAACAAAATAGTCCACGCCTGCAAATCGTGTTACTGGGTGAAAAAAAGCGCAGCGGACAAAAGGGAGAAAAAAGCAGAAACCGCCCGTTCGATGTAACCGACACCAGCCACTGCGCGCCTACGCACGACCGCATTCAACCCCATCCGCCCCCCTCCCCCCTCGCAAAAATACAACTAAGGAGAAAAAAATTGGCAGATCCCACGTGCAGTGGGAATCAAGGAAATGTGAAGCACGCATCAGGAACGAAAAATGGATCTGCATTGTTGTCTCGCTATAACGACTTTGGTACATACGAACTGAACGAAACAGCCGCAAGAGCACCAAGACTGTGGCATGTAAATCGTGCCGATCATGTCATGTTTGTAATGTTATGACCTGTCATTTACGTTCGTCATGCAGTCGTTTTGTGCCATAGCAGTTTTCGTATACACACCATTAACAAAACGGACAGGAGAGCTCCAAGACCGTGGCATATACTTTATGCCGCTCATGACATGCATGTCCGGATTGTAATGTTATGACCTGTCACTTACGTTCGTCATGCAGTCGCGTTGTGCCATAGCAGTTTTGGTATACATCCCATTAACGAAACAGCCAGGAGCGCACCAAGACTGTGGCATGTAACTCATGCCGCTCATGACATGCATATCATGATTTTCATGTTATGACCTGTCATTTATGCTCGTCATGCAGTCATGTTGTGCCATACCAATTTTCGTATACATCCCATTAACGAAACGGGCGGGAGAGCTCCATGACCGTCGCATGTAAATCATCCCGCTCATGACATGCATGTCACGATTTTCATGTTATGACCTGTCATTTATGTTCGTTATGCAGTCATGTTGTGCCATACCAATTTTCGTATACATCCCATTAAGGAAACGGCCAGGAGAGCACCATGACTGTCGCATGTAAGTCATGCCGCTCATGACATGCATGTCATGATTTTCATGTTATGACCTGTCATTTATGCTCGTCATGCAGTCATGTTGTGCCATACCAATTTTCGTATACATCCCATTAACGAAACGGGCGGGAGAGCTCCATGACCGTCGCATGTAAATCATCCCGCTCATGACATGCATGTCACGATTTTCATGTTATGACCTGTCATTTATGTTCGTTATGCAGTCATGTTGTGCCAACTGGTGAATATGTTCGTCATGCAGTCATGTTGTGGCATACCAATTTTTCGTTAATACATCCCACATTAACGAAACGGAGAGGAGGGCTCCAAGACTGTGGCGTGTAAATGATGCCGCTCATGACGTGCATATCATGATTTTTCATGTTATGACCTGGTCAGTATGTTCGTCATGCAGTCATGTGTGCAACACCAATTTTCGTAACATCCAATTAAGGAAACGGAGAGGAGAGCCCCATGACTGTGCATGTAAGTCATGCGCTCATGACATTGCATGTCATGATTTCATGTTATGACCTGTGATTTATGTTCGTCATGCAGTCATGTGCCATACCAATTTTCGTACACATCCCATTAAAGAAACGGCCGGAGAGCACCAAGACCGTGGCATGTAAATCATGCGCTCATGACATGGATGTCATGATATTCGTGTTATGATCTGTCATTTATGTTCGTCATGCAGTCATGTTGTGCCACACCAGTTTTCGTACACGTCCTATTAACGAAGCGTTCAGGAGAGCACAAAGTTGTAGATAGATAGATAGATAGATAGATAGATAGATAGATAGATAGATAGATAGATAGATAGATAGATAGATAGATAGATAGATAGATAGATACGCTCAAAGTCGCCGAATTTCGCTAAGAAACGCTTCGCATTTAAAAATTCTTGCATCCATAAAGGGTGCTACTGCTCGGCCAGAAAGCGTGAAAACGTATGTGCGCTTTGCAAACAGAAAGAGCTCGCCGTAGAAAGAGCACCACGGTACTTTCGCGGCGTCCTCTGTTAAAATCAATGACTATCACAGGCTCAAAAACTTCTTAGGACTTTGCACATGCTCACTTCCTATATACAGAGCCCCAAATTTAGGCGATATTGAGAACTGAAAAAACAATGAAATCTACATCCGCCCCCATACCGACCATAAAAAAGCAAGCGTTTGTACAAGCCAGTGGGTTGCCAGATCGCAGACGGCTCCGCCCGCTAGGCAATGTGGCGGCGCCGGCGTCTACAATGTCTCCAAGGCAACGACAGCGACGCGCTCTCCGACACACGTGTGACACAAGCAGCCGTACCCTTTAGGTGGCGTTGCACAACTCCCTGAACCAACCTGGACCGATGGTTCCCATTGAGGAGCGAGCGTTTGCACTGGCATTCAAAAAAATAGAGGGGGCGCTGGTACGGGTGGCATGATGTAAGCGTCAAGTCAGAGTTGCGGCAGGCGACAGGCAATGGGCCACCTGCTAATGAAATCTCAGATCTTATGAAAAAGTGGGGATACGCTTAAAAGAGTACTGACACGATTTCGCGGCGGCGCAAAATATACATTTTTCGTTTCCTTGCCATGTATTGTTAACGCCCTCCGCACACGGAAGCCAGGAAACACGTACAAAGTATTTTATTTTAATTTGGTTTTAAAGTTCGCGTCGCCCAGCACAGCAAGCCAGCCCCATTGCAATGGACACTACGATGACGTATGAACACGGGCTCTTAAAAATCGCCGAAATCGCGGTCAGAGTCACTGGACGACCGTGAAATTGCCGTTGTTTGCGTGCGTCAGGTGTAATTGACCAAAGACGACAGAGTTGCAGCGACGCTACGAAGAATTTCTGTCCCTACGTGGCTCAGACGTTGTCCGACTATGTTGATACGTCACTAGGAAACCGCCCCCTCGAAATCGAAACCGAAAGTCGGCTTTTAAGGGAGCCGTATTAAAAATATATTCATTGTGTTGCGGGCCACCATGACACTGTTTGGGGGTTTTCCACGCCAGTGCTTTCATTTACAGCAACAATACGAGAATGTCAAAAATTCGTGTCAGTACTCCTTTAAGTGGCCGCGGGTACCCACAATGCAAGAGTGAAGCCACCCTGCGGGATATTTTTTCGCGGGTCGTGGTGTCCTGGCGGCATAGGTCGACGCACTCACTCATGAATGCACTCACTCGCACTCACTCGCCACTCATTTCATAGACGTGAGTGCGAGGTGAGTGTGAGTGGAGGTGAGTGCGAGTGCGAGTGAGTGCCATTGAGTGCAATGAGTGTGAGTGGAGGTGAGTGCGAGTGCGAGTGAGTGCCAGTGAGTGTGAGTGGAGGTGAGTGTGAGCGCAGGTGAGTGCCAGTGAGTGTGAGTGCAGGTGAGTGCGAGTGCAAGTGAGTGCCTGTGAGTGTGAGCGCAGGTGAGTGCCAGTGAGTGTGAGTGGAGGTGAGTGCGAGTGCGAGTGAGTGCCAGTGAGTGTGAGTGGAGGTGAGTGTGAGCGCAGGTGAGTGCCAGTGAGTGTGAGTGGAGGTGAGTGCGACTGCGAGTGAGTGCCAGTGAGTGTGAGTGGAGGTGAGTGTGAGCGCAGGTGAGTGCCAGTGAGTGTGAGTGCAGGCGAGTGCGAGTGCAAGTGAGTGCCTGTGAGTGTGAGCGCAGGTGAGTGCCAGTGAGTGTGAGTGGAGGTGAGTGCGAGTGCGAGTGAGTGCCAGTGAGTGTGAGTGGAGGTGAGTGTGAGCGCAGGTGAGTGCCAGTGAGTGTGAGTGGAGGTGAGTGCGAGTGCGAGTAAGTGCCAGTGAGTGTGAGTGGAGGTGAGTGTGAGCGCAGGTGAGTGCCAGTGAGTGTGAGTGGAGGTGAGTGCGACTGCGAGTGAGTGCCAGTGAGTGTGAGTGGAGGTGAGTGTGAGCGCAGGTGAGTGCCAGTGAGTGTGAGTGCAGGTGAGTGCGAGTGCAAGTGAGTGCCTGTGAGTGTGAGCGCAGGTGAGTGCCAGTGAGTGTGAGTGGAGGTGAGTGCGAGTGCGAGTGAGTGCCAGTGAGTGTGAGTGGAGGTGAGTGTGAGCGCAGGTGAGTGCCAGTGAGTGTGAGTGGAGGTGAGTGCGAGTGCGAGTGAGTGCCAGTGAGTGTGAGTGGAGGTGAGTGTGAGCGCAGGTGAGTGCCAGTGAGTGTGAGTGCAGGTGAGTGCGAGTGCAAGTGAGTGCCTGTGAGTGTGAGCGCAGGTGAGTGCCAGTGAGTGTGAGTGGAGGTGAGTGCGAGTGCGAGTAAGTGCCAGTTAGTGTGAGTGGAGGTGAGTGCGAGTGCGAATGAGTGCCTGTGAGTGTGAGTGGAAGTGAGTGTGAGTGCGAGTGAGTTGCAATGAGTGTGAGTGGAAGTGAGTGTGAGTGGAAGTGAGTGCGAGTGCGGGTGAGCGACAGTGAGTGTGTGGAGGTGAGTGCGAGTGAGTGCCAGTGAGTGTGAGTGGAGGTGAGTGCGAGTGCGAGTGAGTGGCAATGAGCGTGAGTGGAGGGGAGTGCGAGTGCGAGTGAGTGTCAATGTGTGTGAGTGGAAGTGAGTGCGAGTGAGTGTGAGTGGAAGTGAGTGCGAGTGCAATTGAGTGCCAGTGAGTGTGAGTGAAGGTGAGTGCGAGTGCGTGTGAGTGGAGGTGAGTGCGTGTGCGAGTGAGTGCCACTGAGTGTGAGTAGAGGTGAGTGCGAGTGAGTGTGAGCGGAAGTGAGTGCCAGTGAGTGTCAGTTGAGATGAGAGTGAGTGGAGGTGAGTGCGCGTGAGTGGAGGTGAGTGCGAGAGAGTGTGAGTGAGTGAGAGTGATTGGAGGTGAGTGAGTGTAAGTGGAGGTGAGTGCGAGTGAGTGGTGCGGGTCCTGGAAAAATTGGGTGAGTGAGTGTTCTCTCACACCGCCGACCTATGCCGCTCAATGCATTGGTTCTGAGAATGCGGCTACGTCTCCCATGTGTGGGCCTCGGTATCAATGGCATCTTAAATGGAAGCATGTCTTAGGGAACTGCGGTGACTTTACGCGTATCTATATGTCTATCTAAACTTTGTGCTCTCCTGGCCGTTTCGTTAATGGGATGTATACGAAAATCGGCATGCCACAACATGACTGCATGACGAACATAAATGAGAGGTCATAATATGAAAATCATGACATGCATGTCATGAGCGGCCTGGTCTACATGCCACGGTCTTGGTGCTCTCCTGGCCGTTTCGTTAATGGCATGTATACGAAAATTGGTATGGCACAACATGACTGCATGATGAACATAAATGACAGGTCATAGCATGAAAACGATGACATGCATGTCATGAGCAGCATGATTTATATGCCACACTCTTGGGGCTCTCCTGGCCGTTTCGTTAATGGGATGTATACGAAAATTGGTATGCCTCATGACTGCATGGCGAACATAAGTGACGCGCCATAACACAAAAATTATGACATGCATGTAATGAGTGGCATGATTTACGTGCCACGGTTTTGGTGCTCTCACGGCCCTTTCGTTAACTTGATATATACCAAAATTGATATGGCGACACAACAATGTCTGATGACCATGGGTGACACGTTCTAAGAACATAAAAATCATGACATGCATGTCATGAGCGCCCTGATTTACATGCCAGGCGTTTTGTTAATGGGATGTATACGAAAATTGCTATGGCACAACACGACTACTTGAAGAACGTTAATGACAGGTCATAACATTAGACATGCGTGTCATGAGCGGCATGGTTTACATGCCACAGTCTTGGTGCTTTTGCGGCCGTTTTGTAGACTCCATATGTCCCAAAATCGGTATAGCGAGACAACAATGCAGATCCATTTTACGTTCCTCATGCGTGCTTCGCATTTCCTTGATTCAGACTGCACGTAGGATCTGCCAATTTTTTACGCAGGAGACCACTCGGCAAAGCAGACGGGCAGCGGCAGATGTTACACTACGGAGGCAATAGTTACACACCCTCTTGCGAAGTCACGGTCACGTGAGTGTGAGCGCAGGTGAGTGCCAGTGAGTGTGAGTGCATGTGAGTGCTAGTGCAAGTGAGTGCCTGTGAGTGTGAGCGCAGGTGAGTGCCAGTGAGTGTGAGTGGAGGTGAGTGCGAGTGCGAGTAAGTGCCAGTTAGTGTGAGTGGAGGTGAGTGCGAGTGCGAATGAGTGCCTGTGAGTGTGAGTGAAGTGAGTGTGAGTGCGAGTGAGTTGCAATGAGTGTGAGTGGAAGTGAGTGTGAGTGGAAGTGAGTGCGAGTGCGGGTGAGCGACAGTGAGTGTGTGGAGGTGAGTGCGAGTGAGTGCCAGTGAGTGTGAGTGGAGGTGAGTGCGAGTGCGAGTGAGTGGCAATGAGCGTGAGTGGAGGGGAGTGCGAGTGCGAGTGAGTGTCAATGTGTGTGAGTGGAAGTGAGTGCGAGTGAGTGTGAGTGGAGTGAGTGCGAGTGCAATTGAGTGCCAGTGAGTGTGAGTGAAGGTGAGTGCGAGTGCGTGTGAGTGGAGGTGAGTGCGTGTGCGAGTGAGTGCCACTGAGTGTGAGTAGAGGTGAGTGCGAGTGAGTGTGAGCGGAAGTGAGTGCCAGTGAGTGTCAGTTGAGATGAGAGTGAGTGGAGGTGAGTGCGCGTGAGTGGAGGTGAGTGCGAGAGAGTGTGAGTGAGTGAGAGTGATTGGAGGTGAGTGAGTGTAAGTGGAGGTGAGTGCGAGTGAGTGGTGCGGGTCCTGGAAAAATTTGGGTGAGTGAGTGTTCTCTCACACCGCCGACCTATGCCGCTCAATGCATTGGTTCTGAGAATGCGGCTACGTCTCCCATGTGTGGGCCTCGGTATCAATGGCATCTTAAATGGGAAGCATGTCTTAGGGAACTGCGGTGACTTTACGCGTATCTATATGTCTATCTAAACTTTGTGCTCTCCTGGCCGTTTCGTTAATGGGATGTATACGAAAATCGGCATGCCACAACATGACTGCATGACGAACATAAATGAGAGGTCATAATATGAAAATCATGACATGCATGTCATGAGCGGCCTGGTCTACATGCCACGGTCTTGGTGCTCTCCTGGGCCGTTTCGTTAATGGCATGTATACGAAAATTGGTATGGCACAACATGACTGCATGATGAACATAAATGACAGGTCATAGCATGAAAACGATGACATGCATGTCATGAGCAGCATGATTTATATGCCACACTCTTGGGGCTCTCCTGGCCGTTTCGTTAATGGGATGTATACGAAAATTGGTATGCCTCATGACTGCATGGCGAACATAAGTGACGCGCCATAACACAAAAATTATGACATGCATGTAATGAGTGGCATGATTTACGTGCCACGGTTTTGGTGCTCTCACGGCCCTTTCGTTAACTTGATATATACCAAAATTGATATGGCGACACAACAATGTCTGATGACCATGGGTGACACGTTCTAAGAACATAAAAATCATGACATGCATGTCATGAGCGCCCTGATTTACATGCCAGGCGTTTTGTTAATGGGATGTATACGAAAATTGCTATGGCACAACACGACTACTTGAAGAACGTTAATGACAGGTCATAACATTAGACATGCGTGTCATGAGCGGCATGGTTTACATGCCACAGTCTTGGTGCTTTTGCGGCCGTTTTGTAGACTCCATATGTCCCAAAATCGGTATAGCGAGACAACAATGCAGATCCATTTTACGTTCCTCATGCGTGCTTCGCATTTCCTTGATTCAGACTGCACGTAGGATCTGCCATTTTTTTACGCAGGAGACCACTCGGCAAAGCAGACGGGCAGCGGCAGATGTTACACTACGGAGGCAATAGTTACACACCCTCTTGCGAAGTCACGGTCACGTGACGTGGTTAGCAGACAGGCAAGGTCTCGATCAACGTTGCTGTGCGGGTTAGCTACACGTAGCAGCCGGAAACGTAAACCACGAGTGTTTGGAGAACAAAACTACAGGGCCAGCCAGCATGACCGAGTTGGCTGGGGCCTCTTAACAAAAGGGCGCGCCGCGGTCTTAATAGCGACTCCGTCTCTTGTCAAACAACCAATTGAAGATCGCTGAGAA
This sequence comes from Hyalomma asiaticum, assembly GCA_013339685.2. Taxonomy (NCBI): domain Eukaryota; kingdom Metazoa; phylum Arthropoda; class Arachnida; order Ixodida; family Ixodidae; genus Hyalomma; species Hyalomma asiaticum. The sequence continues at coordinate 32,381 of JABSTT010003178.1, forward strand.
GACATCGGCTTGCGTGGGTGGAGCATTGCAGGATTCTCCAAAAGTCGTGGAACAAGTGACCGTTCCGACGCGGCGTCTTCTGCTTGACACGCTGCCGGCATTTGCTAGTGGGGCGACAAGGTCCGCCGAAAACGAGAAAACGTGACCCTCCCGCTGTGACGAAAGGGGTCGACGAAAGGGTTGTAATTATTGCGAAACAACTCCCAGCCGCCAGCAGGGGCGCAGGAAAGCGCGCGGGACGAGACCGACGACCTGGGGAGAAGTAAGTCTTTCCAGTGGCGCACCGACGGGGGGGGGGTTTCGGGGTTGTAACCCCCCCTTGAGGTCGACCTAACCCCCCTCCCTCCCCGTAACTGCTCCTATGTCCTAGAAGAATGTGGCGCTAATGTGTCTACAAAACGCCGAAAAAAAAT
>JABSTT010003179.1:0-27685 GCA_013339685.2 Hyalomma asiaticum
ACATTGTTCACGTCTGTCGCCTCAAACCCTACAACGCAATAGCCGAGGACCACTTATGAGGCACCGGGACGCTGCCTCTTTCGCCCGGGGTAGTGTTACGGAGAAGCAAGGAAGAGAACGTTGACGACTGAAACGACGACGAAGCAACAACAGCTTTGCTGGCTACGCGGCACCTGTACATCTCTGTAAATACAGTGTAAATATTTCTCGGCAACCGTAACAATATAATACAGTATGGTGGCTTGCTGGTCTAGCTGCCTCATTGCACCTTATTTACCAGCGAAAAAAAAAAAAAGCGACAGCCGTTGCGTCCCGTTCATAGATTTTTCGCGCTGCTAAATTCCTAGAAATTTGCGGGCCTCGTAGCTGTGACGGTTCAGTCCAGCTAGTTCTGCAGCATGTGTAAGCCGCGATAGTGTGAATTCTGAAAATTTCAGATTTAAGTGCACGTTACAGAAAACAGATAATTAATCACTGTGGCATCTTAAAGTCTCAATGTGTTGTTACTGAATGTCGTTAACAACTACCAATCGACGTTATTCACTGTGGCATCCTCAGCGTCAGTGTTGTTACTGGGCGTTAAGCTCGTAAGGGATAGGGTTCGGTTGCGCTTACTGATCTACAAATACACGACACAGTTCTGTCTTCTTGTCTGTGTTCGTATTCCTTGCTATGTATTCTGTTAATGGACGTTAAATGCCGTAATTTGATATCTAGTAATGGAATCGATTATGCTTATTGAAGCTCATTCACATGCTTGCTTATGTGTGCTGTGTTTTATTACATACATTTTAAAGCATTCCCCACACTCACTGGTACAGCTTCTCGCCACCTTCCGAAAATCAAGATCTTTTGGTTCCAAGGCTGATGCTCGGCAAGGTTTCAAAGAACAGCTCGACAGGAATTCCTACGAAAAAGGTAATACCCCTGTCACACGAGGCAACTAAAGTGCACTTTGAGCGAGTGCACTTACGCTCACAGAGTGTACTTACGTTCACGCGCTGCTACACGAGAAAGAGAATTGTGCTTTGGAAATGTACATTCCCCTAGCGGACGTGGCCGCAAGCTGCCCGAGGGCGAGGACAGCGAGGTTTTTTGTTAAAATACGATTTGTTTTAAGGCATAGCAGTATTTATAATAATGAAAACAATGTTTTAAAAATACTACACTCTTAGTCAGGTCCTGCCTAGAGTACACACCTGCAGGCGGGAAATCAAGTCAAATTTGGGCCGCTGCTATGCAGTTCGTTAGGCGGCTCCGTAGGAGGCATCCAGAGGCAGCGGCCCAATTCTAAGTGGCCCCACCCCGTAGCCGTGACGGAACTCACGCAGGATTTCAGATCAAATTTTTCCTGGCTAGACGCGGCTTGCGCTTCATGCGTGAAGCCAGACAGGCGGCCCTGCGTTTAAGCAGGCCCCAAGGCGGCTGCGGAATAAAATGTTAATTGCAGCGCTCATATGAGCATTTAACCCGCAATTTTCGCTACCACGTAACATGTCAAGGCACTTACAGACAGAAATCAAAGTATGCACTCAATAGGACACTCGTACACAAGCAACAACCACCGCGGAATCGAACCCGGGTACGCACGCACCGCAACCCGACGACTTACCGATTACGCCACAGCGCCACCACACATCGGCGTGCATTTTCACGAGGTATATATATACCACGTGTTCTTTTGTGTCCCTCCTTCGTCAGCGGTGCTCGTAACTTATACGTTTATCCGCATGTATGTCTCTGTGTTCGCTAAATACAGGACTTTTCGGGAGCTATGAAAACCACTGCAAACCGCTCTTGCCTGAACGTTGCTTCGGTTCGTCGTTTCGTCGTGCCGGTAACGTCATAAATCGTTGACCTCTCGACTTCTGCTTCATGCATCACAAGCGTCGCTGCCGCAAGAAGTACGCAACAATACCAGCATAACGATAACGTCTGAATGTGCCACAATGAAGTTCACGCATTCCATGTGCATATGCTGTTCAGCAGTAAGCAATGTTGTGATTATTGCAGCCGCGAGCTACAAGCGTCGTGAGGCCGTAGCGTGCTGTTGGCGGTTCGAGGAATATCTGATATTCGCATATAAAGTTAGATACGGCAGTGCCGAGGCAACACAAATATTTAAAAAAGTCTATAACACCATATACACATTTAACGTACGTGTTCTGTCGCGAGCTACGGGCAGCGGCAGTGGCCTGTATCGAGCGATTCGACGATCAGCTGTTTCCGCAATCAGCGCTTGCGCTGTGGGCGCTTTGCTGCGGCATGTTCTCTGCACAGCACTCGGCGATATAGAATGTTTACGCTGCCAAAGGTGCTTGTCTTACTAATGCACCTTCAATTTCTGTGTCATGTACTAGAAGCTATCACAGCGTATGTGAAAGGCGAGCATCGGGGTGAAGCACAACTTCCACAAGTTCTGCAATGGCAGGTTTCCTTTTAAAAATAAAAACTTTTGATACTTCCCTGTTGCGAACGCCGACGTGAGATCTCTTGCACAGATACTGTGGTATGACTCTGAAATTATCTGTGACTGTAGTTTTCAATGAAAGGACCAAACAAAAAACATCAACAGCTTCTATAACATTTCTCTTGTCACAGGTGCAGAAACGTAGGCTTGCTGGTATAATGGACGGTTAAGCACGTTACGCACACACACGAGACGGAGGGCTCTGGTTCCCTCAACACGTGTACCGAGCCCTTGATGCTTAAATTTATTTCATAACAGATGGTTTCAATTTACCTGATTATTACATGACCAAGCAGCCCTTGTTCGATCACCACTGTTAACCCCTTTCTCTCTGGTTTCACGTTTCCTGTTTAATTCGTGCAGTATGCCGCAACAAACTTTTAAGTCTGTTTGGCGCAACATCTGCAGTAACAATGAGAGGCACGCATTTTCGCTGTTTATTTTCAACCACGAGTTCTGTTCGCATGCATGACAATTGGCCCCACAACTGACACAACAAACATTTGTTGTTATACTTTATTAAAATCAAAACAACAAGACTTGTCACGTCAACGTGGTGACAGACAATTTCATAAGCACGCACAGAACCGCTGTCGCACGTTGCACACATGGAGCAATAACATACACAGCACAGCCTCAGTGTTGTTTATTAACATATTTCATTACACGCTCAGCATTGTGCTATCAATCGTGACGAGGTTCATCATTCTTTCTCATCGTCGTTAAATACATAATTGATGGGTAGTGCATAAGTAACCTGTTTAAAATGAACACCGGACACCATGGCTGCAAAGTCCCCTTGGAATTAAGCTCATCCGTTAAGTTAGAAATTGGCTTCCCATACTGGCTCGTTGCTTGGCACACCGAAGCCAATCACATAATACATTATGAGCCTAAACGGAAGCCGAGAACATGTAGTATGGAAGTAGCCAGGGCTTAAGCTTGTTGGAATGAAATAAATTTGATGCTTCAGCGGCATACTGTTGAGAAAGGTTTGCAGGCGGTACTGTGCACAACACGCTCAACCATTCCCAAATTTCGCTCTATAGTTCCGAATATGCTAAATCTTTGGTATTGTGTACTATAAGGCCCACGAGAGTCGAGAGTCTTCCCACAATGGAAAGCTTTGTGGACAAACAATTGTGGGTCAGCAATTCTTGCTGCTTTACCGGAACGGGCTTCCTGAAAAGGACAAAGAAAAAAAGAGACTCATTAGGTATATTTGGAAACAAAAGTTATGTTTCACCCAATATTCCTACTCGACTTCTCTTATTCCCGAATTTTGTTTACAAGGCACATAGTAGGCATTCTACAGAGATTCTGCTAAGTGTTTTTAGTGCAGCGTTGTGCCGCACTAACATACGTGCGATATGCTGGAAGGCAAATAAATGTGAAAGAAAGTCAGAGGTGGAGTTCTGTCGTGTCCATCTCTAGACTTACTCTCACGGTCACTGATGTTAACGCAGAATGTTCACTTAAAATAGTTCAAAATTTGTAAATATTAGCAAAACGGATTTTGCGATTAACCACGTTGGACAAATGCTTTTTGATCAAACACAGCTGCTGACGCAGAAATGACACTCACACGTCGTCGTCCTGACTGAGGATTTAAAAAAAAATCAGGTACCATAACTGTGCGAACATGATAGAATTGAAATTATGATCATATGACGGCGTGATAACCGCAGCCTTTCGCTTGAGTAATAACTTGTGGGGATTTACGTGCCGAAGTCACGATGTGAATATGAGGTGTGGTTATGAGGCACACCATAGTGCCGCGGACATTTCGACCATTATCGTTATCATTAACGTGCATTTAAATCTACACGGGCCACTAGCTTGACCCCTCTACCAAAATGCCGCCGCCGCAGCCGGGTTCGAGCCCCCGTCTATGGAGTCAGCAGCCGAGCACCTTAAGCACCGAGGCGCCGTTTCGCTTCGTTTTATATTCAGCAAAAGCCCCATGCAGCCACACTCAGGCTTTATCGCAAGCAAATGATATCGCACAATATGCCTATCATGGGCGCTCGCGTCTGTCGATCGACTGCCCGTGAAATGACTTCATTGCCTTCATCTGTTTCCAAACACACATTTCTTTCACTTCGATCGTTGCTAAATGCTAATACTCGATCTTCTTACTATTTATTGCGCGTTACTGACGACACGCAGTGTCGCACGACACATGCGCGGGCCTCTACAGAGAAATACAGCTGCATCACTCACCATTCGTGTTCTGTACTGGGCCGTGCCTGCCTCGGTGTGCGCAGCGGCTGGCTCACTTCAGCCTTCATGGCGAAGCCTTCTCGTAGAGCGCTGTGTTGTACTGTCGGCGTAACACACTTTTCGCGTTCACTGAGGAGACCACACGGCGAATCTCGCGGCACAGAAACAGCACAAGCGGCCGACGCGGTTTCACAGCCCGCAGTCGGCGTTGGCGTAACACTCCTTTCGCGTTCACTGAGGAGACTACACGGCGAATTTCGCAGCACAGAAACAGCACACGCGGCTGACTCGGTTGAACAGCTCGCAGGCGGCGTTGGCGTAACACTCCTTTCGCGTTCACTGTGGAGACCACACGGCGAATCTCACGGCACAGAAACAGCACACGCGGCCGACTCGGTTGCACAGCTCGCAGGCGGCATTCACAGAACAAAGAGATCCAATGGCGAAGCCCGCGACGACTGCACTTCGGCCCTTCGAGCGTGCACAGCGCCGGCGTCTCCTCGCCCATTTTCTTCCTCTTTTTTTGCAGACCGCAAGCGTGCGCATGCGCACATGCATTCCGCGGCGCGGAGGGAGCGTCACGGCTATTTTTTTTCGCTCGGCTTTCTATAGCCAGCCCGCTAGCCGTGAGGCTGAGGCGTACCGCCTCCAGGCAGTTCGTTATCCAGTACCTGACTAAGAGTGTACGGGCGCCGCGTTGTGCATTAGCGTATTTGTTTACAATCCACTGGTACCGAGGCTACACACTTCGTCGCCGCGAAGTGAGTTCGGCGAACGCACTTGCCTGCAAGTGCACTTTGCAGCGAGTGTCACTAAACGTTCCCGTGTGACAGCGTGCGAATGACACTAGCGGCGAAGTGCACTTGCTCAAAGTGCACTTTAGTTGCCTCGTGTGACAGGGGTATAAGCTTTCTTGACGCTTGATCATGATGCTTGGGGCAAAAAGGTTCAAATGGTTGCCTGACTAGGCCTATAACTCTGTGTTGGCGCTTATTGTCTTAATACGAGCAGAAAAATGGACCAAGTATACGTACAGTGTTACACATGTAAAGTGTACATGAACAAAGAAGCCTACTGCGGTGGTCACTCAAAATGGACAGAACGGGACTTACTGCAAGTCTAACTCCCAAGAGTAACTTGGAATCCAGTGGCCGTTATCAAGTCTAGTACCATAAGCGATAAAAAAAATTGTAGGCCAATCCAACCTGTGCAGACAGTTGGTCTATGAAGCTATCGAGAGCAACGTACAAGCTGTTTAACCATTTACTATGTGAAATGAGATGAGACTTGCGAATGCAATTTAGAACACCTTTATAATATTGGCCGCGCCTATAGCACCGGCAGCCGGCAAAACAGACCAGCAGAATAGTTGCCGGCAGTTTATCCCTGCCGGCGCATTTCCTGTTATAGCTATTTTAACCGTGTCCGTAGTTCGCCCGTGTCACATAAGTTGCCGCTTCGCGGTGCGCCTTCGGCGCCCTCACTATTTTGCTTGTGTCACTACTGCCAGAGCCAGGAGCGTCAGCGACGGGCGCTAGCGCGCCCGCCGCTGACACCAGCGCGATTCTGTTTTAAAATAACATTACGGCTCCTTCGGAGCAGTTGTGTTAGCGTTAATAGTTCTTACAAAAAAAAGTGAAACACCGAAAGAAAAAAAATTTCACGAAGGCTGCGATTCGAACCATGGTCCTCCAAACCACCAGCCAGCGCGGCACCCTACCCCACTACGCCACCCAACCGCGCCGTTCATCACTGAAAAAAATATCGAGTGGCCAGTGAGCGCCGGTGAGGCAGTCATCACCGTGCTGCCGACAAGTCACATGGTCACGGGCACCCAATAGGCGGGAACTGCCGGCAACTATTCTGCTGGTCTATTTTGCCGGCTGCCGGCAATATAGACACTGCCTATAGTATTAAAATGCTGTGGCTATAATAGCTGGTTGGCGATCACATGTCAAATTTTTGTGACTGGGGCCTGCTTGTGTAATTTTCTTCATGCACTGATCTGCCAATATAAGACATAAGGCTGGTAAATGAGACCCCCTTATCCCTATCTGGTCAGAGGATGGTGCCTCTGCATCCGTAATCCTTACTGGTAAACGCTTCCGGCATGCACTGCGGCCAAGTCTCGTTCACATGCACTGCGTCTGTGGCCAGGCCACATTTTCGGTCAGTGTTGACTGATGCATAGGAACCCCTGGAAACTAGTCATATGAAGCTTTAATGTAAGAACCCCTATGTTTGGTTACAGGAGAGGAAAGAAAGCAGAGCATGTCTCAAAGTACAGGAATGACCAAAGTCATAGCAGAACAAAACACATTGTGTAGTGCCAGCGAAGGCCGAGAGTCGAGAAAGTTTAGGTTTGTGAAACAATACAAGTGTACATGGACAGACGACTCACTGCCTGTGTGTGCTGAAGAGTCACCTCCACACGATGCAGTTCAGGTCCAACAAGCGGAAAGTGTTTTCTGAATAAGGCTCGTATGTAAGTGCAACCATTATAGGTCTTAAATAATTTCGTTACTGTAAAATCCCGAGCAAACGCCCCCACCATGCAAGTGCCTCCCTCCCTATTTCGAGAGATTTGCAATTGGCGCCAATGACCAAGTAAGTGCCCGCACCCTTTTTTTGACTGTTTACCACAGCGTGCATCAATACCAGGCTGCTTGGCAAGTTCCCTTTTTTTTCCCTTCAATTTTTCATTCAGTGGCACAATAATTTGCAAGAAACACTGCAATTAAGTGAGGAAAGTTTGCTTAGCTCATCACAGCTTCATGCTTCTCATCTGCATAGCTGGCCATGACTAGACAGCTGGGATGCGAGAGGCTTTCTGAATGGCCATTTTCTTCAAACTAGAGTAGAGTTAGTTTAGGTTGCTCTAATCGTACAGACAGACGTCAGCTGCATCAGTTGCTACTGTGCATTTAATGTTCGTGCTGCTTGTGCTTGAGGTCTCGCAACTTGGGCGTCTAACTCCGAGGAGTCTTATTTTTGCTCCTGGAGCAGCGACATCAAATAAAAATAGTAAATGCACCTATTCCACGGATAGTGATGAAAATAACCTCTCTGCATTCTTTTTTTCTATCCGGTAGTTGCACCTCCATTTTTAAGTTTAATTTGTGACTGAGCAAGCCCCCCCCCCCCACTAATTTGTCGAATTATTTTGATAAAGTGGTAGCTTGGGCGTGTTGGTGATACGACAACGGCATGGTGCACAGCGCAGAAAAAACGACGGAGTGCCTGTGTTGTGTCTTCTTGTCTCCAACCTCATTTTTTCTGCATCGTATTACCTCTTGCCCAAGGGGGAACGCTTGTGTGAGATTTTATGGTAGGTGTTTTTGTCTCAATACTTCCAGAGTTTCATGTATGTGGATACCTAAGACAGGCAACGGCAATGCTGTAGTTACCATAATGCAATTAGGAGTGTAAGACATGCGTCACGTGTGAGTTGCATGATGCAGGTTTTTGTCCATTTTCATTTTCCTTGTGTGCCCCATTTCATTTAAACAGTGCAGACCACGTCCTCTGCTTCCCTTGGCTTCAGATGTTATGTAATGCTGTATACTTGCTGCGCATCTACTTGAAAAGGCAATAGGCCATTTTATAGGGGGGGATCTGTTCCGTAATTGAGTCATTGTAGCTGCAGTTGCAGTGTGCAATATGTTCAGCCAGTGAATGTGTTCTCATTCTGTGCACAATGTACATAATGCTGCCTCTTTTACAGAAATAGCTCGTGGGACAAGGCCCTCTGACAAACCCGGCCGGGAGGAGCCATTGTAGCACACAGCTGCTGGTGCCACAAGTCTTTCCTGGAGGTATGCTTTTGCTGTTACTTTTGTACTCTTGAAATCAGTGGTGCCTTGGCGTACATTCATTTCTGTGTGAATTTTGTGCAGACATTTTCGGCTTATATCAGTTTGCAGTGGAAGGGCTCTGTTGGCCTTATGTGCTCGGAAAAATGTAACAATTTTTTGTCTAGTGGGCCAGGCTTTGGCTTAAAGCATGAGTGTGGTGATGCCAAGTTTAATGTATATGAATACATGAGAGTACATCACGTGATTCTCTCTCCGTGATTGCCTAAAGACAGCGAAAGTTCAGAGTATTGTGCCTTGATGAGCACTCGTTGAGCAAGGAACATTGCTTGAGCCAACATGTTGACAAGCAGACTTGTCTCCTTCCCCTTAAAGGGGCCCTGCGACACCAACCAAGCATGGTGCTTTTATTAGTTATTCTAGAACTGCGGCACATGGGGATATTAGAGCGAGAGTGGAAGTGCCAAAAGTAAAGTGTTTGTTATTTTATTTTAACGAAGAAACCACCTTCTGGAGAGTTCTGCTTGAACCGTGGCAGAACACAATGGTGAATTTTGCTACAGGAAGTGACACTTGTTTACATGGCAGTGACGACCATGGCTGGGCATTGTGATTGCTTTAACATGCCAGTTCACATGTTACATTCATTCATCCCTGCTAAGCCATGCTGCTGAGCACAAAAAATATAAAAACTCATGTCCGGGGGTGATAAATGCAGGCATTAGTTGCGGTCGTTTAAAAAGCAGAGCCTTGGACAAGTTAAACTTCCTTACTGTCTGCCTTCTATGGAGGTGGCAGCCGAATTGGCGTGGGGAGACAAACCTTTTCTTTTGTGCGCCCAGCTGGAAAGGAGTGCCAAAACTGGTTGAGAGGAGCAGCCAGTGTTACCGATGCAGCTGAGAATGTTGGAGGCTTGCAGGGACACAACGGAAACCTTCCTGACACGCAGAAGGAAATCTCTTAAGTATATTTTAAAAACAACTGACTCTACTGACTGACACACATGGTTCGTTGTCCCTGTTGTAACCACAATGACAGCTCCTTCAAAAGTAGTGGTGGCAAGGTAATTTGTACAGGCCACCTAGAGAAATCTCCAGTGGCCTGTGCAAATAACATCAGTTTTCATGTGCCAGTACCTATCATTCTTTTTTGCGTTCATCTCAGTATTCAATACCACACACACTTTAGTGCTTCAGAAGGCAGTAAAAAAAGTGTCACAGGGCCCCTTTAACACACTCAGGCTTGGTCCTTGTTGAAACAGTGAGTCCAGTGACATCGCTTATATGACAGTTTCTCATGATGTCCTTATTGTCTGCTACTCAAGCTGAAATGTTGTCCAGGCCTGCTGCACTCGGGGAAAATTCTATCCAGTTTAGCAAATAACTTGAAACCTAATTTCTAAATACTGCAATCATTGCAGTCTTTGCTCATGTGTATGCAAATTGCTCTGTACAAATGAGAAGCATCAACTGTGTACTACTTCCTAAAACATTTCAGGTCAGATTCGGGAATTCATTGGACATCATAACATTTTCACATTTACGTAAGCTCACCTATATCCATGTCAAACAGGCAAACTGAAGTGCACTATGAACAAATGGACTTCGCCGTTCGCCGTGGTGGTGTGGTAGGGTACTCGGCTGCCACCCAAAAAATGTGGCTTTGATCCCAGCCGCGGCAGTTGCATTTTCAATAGAGGTAAAAAATGCCGGAGGCCTGTGTGCCGTGCATTGTCAGTGCACGTTAAATAACCCCAGGTGCCTTGAAATGCTGCTTAGCTCTTAATCATTGAGCTTTTAAGGTCTGTTTTTGTTTCTTGGATTTTGTGTTCCCCAGGTTTTTTATTTTCTCTTTATGGCCCTATGAAAAACTTAACAGCAAGGCTGTACTCTACTATGTGATATGCAGTGAGTCCTCTGTGTGATCTGCTGCATCTGATGTTTGGGTATCTTGGAAGTGCTTTAAGCATCACAGACTGGATAGTGTTAACATTTTACAAAGAGTTCTTGCATACAGTGAAATATCGTTAATTCGACCCTCATTGATTCAGAAAATCCGATAATTCAGACTTTTCTCTGGTTCTGGCGGGCACATGCATTGTCCAATGGCACCAAACCCTCGGTGTACCTGCCCGCATCCTGGTTAATTCAGACAATTTTTGGAGCGTGCCGCACATGAAAGATGACAAATGTGCCACACTTAAAAGCAAAATTAGCACTAGCATTTAACCGAAACAATGCAGTGCCATAGGAATCGTCAGTGCTAACCTTGCGGGAACCATAGAAAAGCCGGCTTCATGACTGTTTGCATTTACCACCATGTATGACACAGCACTGGTCATGGGCCTCATGGAAGTCGTAGTTGCCTTCTGTTATAGACAGCGAGTTTGTCCACGGCAGTTGCAGTCATTTACTCGGCACACACGAACTGCATAACGGCATCCATAGGCGTCGCATTATGACTACAGAACTGCATGAACATTACCTACAATCAGCATTCTGCTGATAATAGGTGGCTTCCGTGTGGTCGCTACCCACGATAGCATTTGTAATGATCACGGTTGCATCCACTGTGGAAGCAGCATACAGCCAGTAGCTTTGTTTTGACTCCACACGTGTAGCTTCAGAAGTGCGCGGACTTTCTTTGATCTCAATGCCAGCGGCCATGGTTGCGTCTGCAGTGTATTCAACAATCACTAGCTTAAGTCCCTGCGCACCTTGTGACCTGCATGGACTTCACCTGTGATCGTGTTTCCGGCAGCAATGGCCACCACAGAATTGTCTGCGGTGGGTGCTGCGTTCAGTAGTTTCATTTTTACCCAGCACTGTGCGTGCAATGCCTGTGACAGAAGCTGCTGTAAATGTTCAGTTCTGCCACGGTGCACATGCTGGCATCAAACTTGAGAGAACTCTTCATTAACAAACAATTTATTATTGACAGCCAGTTTACCGGCTGCAAAAAAATTATTCTTACACGCTTGGTGTGGGTGGCAGTTTCAAAGGAGACGGAAGCAGTGGGGAAGGTCACGTTTTGGCTGAATTAAGACACGGTGGCCTTGCAACGCAATCACATTGTGAAAGCAGTTTCCAGGTGATGCGGACGGCAGCTTTTATGCTGCTTTTATGGAAGTAAGACAAAGTAAGAGTTCTGAGTTCTTGTGAGAAGGCGGCAGATGCAGGCCCTGTTATTTTAATCTTGCAGAATTTTTTTTTCACATTTAGCTTAGCCCTCGTTAGCCTTGCTTTGTCTTACCCAGGTGCCAAGCAGAAGGCTCTGAGGAGGGGAAGTGTAATGAAACTATGTGAACAGATGCTTACTAACAATAGCAAGTATGTAAAAATTAGCAAAATACACTAAACAAGAACGCACAACCTAAGAGTGAGTGTTGCGAGCTACCCTGGGTGCTTTGTGCTGCTTGTAGTATGAAGCATAAAACGTATTGCATCATTTTGCAGGAAAAAATGAATGCTAACCATCAGATAATTTGTCTCCGTAGTTGTGTTACTGCACCTGTTTTCTCGTTTTCTCTTTTTACTTGCTTATTTGTCTAGGAAAATAACTATTTTTAGAGGAATCCTTGGTGCACCCTTACTTGAGTATTGGATGGGATTGCATGTACATTAGTAGTTTTGGCAGCCTTGAGATGTCACTTGTACAGCATCAGCAAAGGCTTGGGTTTTCTGTATTGTACTATGTTTGTACCGTATTTTCCGGTGTATAGGTCACGGTTTTTTTCCAAAATGTTCACTGGTGCGACTTATACAACGGTGCGACTTATATACACAAAAACCATGGGCGCTGGCGCGACTTACGCATCACATCTCCTTTATTGCTTTCATGAGTGTAAGAAATTCGGTGCAGTAGCACTTTAATAGAAATCAAATCCCATTTTAACACTGCGACCGCAGCGACAGATGTCGGGCACAGACAGCACAGCTATGGTATCGCAGCGGCGTCAGCGTGGCCTTCAAGATTTGGCCTCCAATATACGTAGCCTCCGTGATGGACAACTAGACGTACCACTAGGTTTTTTTAGATATTGTTAAGCCTGTGATATTGCAGCAGTTAATAAGAAAAAGGCACATCTGCTTTTCTTTTATTGCTACAAAGTGACACTACATCTACCTCTGAAATAAAAATAAGAGCTGTACGCCCCGCACACTACGTAGGCAATGCGATCTAGTCTAAATGTGACAGCCGCATCAGCATCGCAATGAGAAGCTGTGCCTCCACTCACGAGATCGTCTTCTGCTCTCCATTTTGCTTTTGTGTCTGTGCTGTCTAAGCTGTGATAGTGTGCTCGTCGGCATCGCACTACGCTTCGAGGTGAACGCGAGCTACGTGTTTTGTGATGGCGCCTAATACTTCGCGAAGAAGTTATACTGCGAAGTTCAAGTTGACTGCTGTTGCTTATGCAGTCGAGAACGGCAACCGGGCAGCAGGACGGCACTTCAGCATCAGCGAGAAATTGGTTTGCGACTGGCGGAAGGCATCTGAAAAGATTCGGGCCATGAAAAGTACGACCGAGGCAAGAAAGCGCGATGGCCGGCACTGGAAGCTGATCTGCAGTCGTGGGTTTTGGCACAACGCAAAGAAGGTAGGGGCCTTTCTACCATACAGGTGCGTCTTAAGGCACACGCACTCGCAAAGGAAATGGGTGCTGTTGGCTTCGTCGGCGGTCCCTCGTGGTGCTCAAGATTCATGATGCGCAACAAGCTGGCGATTCGAGCTCGCACGACCGTGTGCCAAAAGCTGCCAGAAGACTTTGAGGGGAAGCTTCAAAATTTTAGGGCATTTTTCAACAACGAAGTTGAGAGCCATAATGTCCCTCACAGCCACATTATAAACATGGACGAAGTGCCCCTGACGTTTGATATACCGGTTGGAAGGACTGTTGCAGAAAAGGGAGAGAAGTCTGTGACGCTGAGAACGACGGGGCATGAGAGGTCGCACTTCACTGTCGTCCTTGCCTGTTGTGCGGACGAAACGAAGTTGCCACCGATGGTTATTTTTAAGAGGAAGACTATGCCCAAAGAGAGCTTTCCTCCAGGCGTGGTCATCGAAACCAATAAAAAAGGCTGGATGGATGAGGAGATGATGGCCGTATGGCTTCAGAAGTGCTTCGCCAGGAGACCAGATGGATTTTTCCGCGTCAAGAGGTGCATTTTGGTCATGGGCAGCATGAGAGCACACATCACCGAGTCAAGCCTAAAGAAAATCAAGGCGACGAACTGCACCCCGGTAGTAATACCTGGTGGAATGACCAAGATGGTACAGCCACTGGATATTGCCGTCAACCGGAGCTTTAAGTGCGTCTTGGCGCCTCTGGGAGGCCTGGATGACGGACGGTGAGCACACCTACACCCCATCTGGGCACATGAGACGCGCTTCGTTTGGCGAGGTAGCCAAGTGGATTCAGGAAGCCTGGGCTGCAGTTTCTGTGTCCACTATAACTGCCGGCTTCAGGAAAGCGGGCCTAATTGAGTGCGCAGCTGAGTCCGACGCAGAAGCAGAATCGAGCAGCGATTCAGAAATCGACGAGGGTGACGAAGCGATGCTGCCGGCTGAAGTGGCTCAACTCTTCGATAGTGCATCGGAAGATGAAGCATTCGATGGGTTTGAATGAAAAAGTAATAAATGTTGCCTTTCTGCACCTATAAGGAGTGTTGGTTGAACTTCATTCTGCTAGAATTTGTGGAGTAATATGGAAATTCAGTGCCCTGAAATGGTAAGTACAGCGTTTCGAGGTAACTCGCACGCCGACCAAGTCAGAATAAGTGCGTCTTGTACAACAGTGCGACTTATATGCCAATTTTTTATTTGAAACCTGCTGAAGGTGGGGGTTGCGACTTATACAAAGGTGCGACTTATAGACCGGAAAATACGGTACTGGTCGGGGTGGGGGGGGGATGAAACATGACGAAGTTCACAGGTGAGCAGCTTTCACATGCTGCAAACTGTGCTTTTTCTGTTGGTGTCATAAGTATATGTATGAAATATACAGATATATATATATATGTATATACAACACTTTCAGATCAATACACCCCGCTGCAAGGGACCACCTCTTCCTCAGCCATCTCCAGACGTAGTGACAGACCACACAAGTAAGATCATCAAGTTTAACTGTTTTTGTTCCCTCCATTATACTCTCCCTTTTTATTGTGTTCCATGTTTTATATGCAAACTTAATACTTACATACAATACAAATATCAGTACCTGCGGCACAGCAGATGTCTCACAAATAACTTTAAATATGGCACTGTTGTTAGTAACGCTATGTTTATTATCCTTTGCTTTTGCAGGTCCTGTGAACCTTGTAGCCTAGCTCATAGGATTGCAGATGTCTGTTGAAGCATTTGCTGGCAATAATCACAGGCAGAAAAGCAACTTTTATGTCCACACCATTCCATGCATTCAACGGGCCCTTTCGAAAATTCACAAGTGCAGTTCCCTGCACTGTGCCTTCGCTCAAGTAATACCGGTGCCTGTCCTGTTGATATGTTTGGAGTGCTGTAGCTGCACTGGCTGGAACTTGTTTTTAGTGCAGGTTTATATCACGAGGGCTGAACCTACCCTAGTCATGTCAAAGCACACGCAATGCACACTTGCACGTGCTATTTGCAGAATTGACTACAGCGCCGTTGGTTGGGCAAACTGCATAGCAGGAAAGCTAGCTTCACAATATCCTATAGGGTCTATTATCCATCTTTGAAAGGCGCCTCGAATGGTCCCAGGCTTCAGTAAATGTGCCCTTCTGTTTGGAAATGTTTGGCAAAGAATAAGAAAGATATAAAGCATAAATTCAAGGTAACTGGTACATGAACACAGAAAAAGAAAAGGACATGAAGCGAAAGATTTTTCATACATGTGGAATGAGATTAACGTGGCCATTTTAGCCAGAATTAGTACTAGTAAGCTTATTTGTAGATCTTCTATTGAGCCCGATGTCACGCTTACTCACATGCCATTAAAAAGGACCATTTTCTGTTTTCGAACTGTGAATGAAAATTATAAAAGAATTATAAAAAGCATTCCTTTTAAATCTTTAGATGCTGTGCAGCAGTCGGGAGGAACATCATCCTACAGCTGTTTCAGGAGGTCGAGGAAAATGTAATTACCAGAAAAGTGTTTCGGGATAATTCATACCACGTACATAGTGGATGTGTACTTGACGTGTGTGTGCAGATGTCTTGCTAATGAAGGTGGTTGTGATGCTGTTGATGGCACCTGTGACTCTAGGTCATTATCAGATGACTTATGGAACATGTCGAGGTCTCACTCACATCATCCTTTCATTCTGCTACAACATCTCAATTCTGCTCCCACCTTCGTGATACTTCACGGTTTGTGCAGCTGAGCGCACAGCACAGGTTGTGTCACACAGCCATGCTCTGATCAGGGGAAGGCAGGAGCTGTATATTCCAGTTTAGGTGCATGAACACATGATCTTTCAGTGAAGTATTTTCTAGGGGCACATAGCTCCTTCCTCCAAACACATGGAAAGCTCGTAATGTAAAATTTTATTGGAACGCTCACGAAGTTAAGATTATTAAAGCTTATCAGGCTTGCTAACAGAAAGTTATGCAATATATGATAATAATGAACTGAGGGCATCTCGGGACCGAAAACATTCGGAAGACGCACCTGCTGGCATTAGCAGACGACATTGGCCCTTACTACTTAGTGCACCAGTGGTTTGGCAAGTACGCTTGCCTCACTGCTGCACATGGTGAACATCTTGAACATTGCCATGTGTCATGCAGGTTCTATTGTGGATATTGCTTAGATGGAGACAAAGCCTCAAATCAGGAACAGCGAAGCCATTTTTTGTACACAACAACAAAAACCAATAACAGACTAATATGGAGTTTAAGATAAAACAGAAAGGGAAAAACGAAAGCAGTAACCAAAACAGAGATAAGTTATAATATGTCCACAATACTGCGAGCGGCGACTGGCTAAACGGCGAAGGTTCAGCGGTCCGTTGAAAAGGAAGAAAAACACTTCACCAGCTGTGGCGACGCTTGAGTGGAGTGGAGCGGTGGAGTCGCTGGCAGGTGGTTGCGTTGGCGGAGAGGCTGCTCGCCGAGTGGACGAGCAGGCGGATCGGCGCACGATTGTAGAAGGCGGCGAGGCTGCTCGCCGAGTGGACAAGCAGACGAGTTGGCGCACGGTTGTAGAAGGCGGCGCCCTCAGGCACAACCGGTAGGTGGCCTCCCTGCGCACATACACAGCGTGGAGGGGCTCGTCCCGTAGGCTGACAAACTCGGCATAGAACTCCTAGAGCCACCCGAGGTGGGACGAAGCTGCTTCCGCAGTCGGTCCAGCTGCCCGGCCCGGCGGGGGTCTCGTCCCACGATCCACCTGCTCCGAAGGACGTCTGGAAGCTTTGGACACTGCGGCCTTCGTGCTCGAGTCACACCCGACGACAGGACCCTGACCCAGCGTCCCTTCCTTCGAGTTTCTCAGAGTCCGACTGCCGCCTTCCCCTCTTTCGTCATCGTCTTTGCCTTGTTTGCTACGTGTCCTCTTTGAATCGGTCCGTAGCCGTATTCTTCTCCGCGCGCACGTGCCATGTCCCGCCGACGTCTTCCTTTTTCATGCCCGCACGTGAATCCGTTGCGCGGTGGCTCGCTCTGCGTACACGCCACCGCGTTTGCGTCACTCGCGACACCAGCACCACCACACAGCATCGAGCACACTGCACATGCACAGGTAGCGCACTCACTCATCACACCATGCCAGCATCATGTGTGGCAGTCCTGTGTTCACCGGGGCGAAAAAAGTGCAGTTTTATTCCAATTTTCTTCGCTGAGATGCAGCAACTTACGGCCTTGATCTGAAGCGGCGAGATACGCAAGAGTGTCTGTGGCAGCTATTAGCAGCATGTTTGCCTCCTGTTTTATATTTCTTGTTCTCACCTTTCACCCCGATACCATTAGTTCATTAGTTCCCCATGTTCCATGTTTTTGACTTCTTGCCTTGTGGAGCCATTAGCCATGGCTGCTGACTGCCATGAAAACAGCACTCACCCCTTTCATAGGAAGCCGTGGTGTAGAGGTCAGAACTGCTTCTAGCCTCTCTAGCGGTGGGCAGTCTTTGGTGATTTGTGGTGACACCCAGTTGTAAGAAAAGGACTTATAAAAAACAAGAGCAGAAGTGGCACATACAGCACAACGCAGGCATGTGTTGAATGAATAGAGGTGCTACTTGCACTCAAGAACTGAGCTTTTAAGATGCACGGAAGAGGAAGTTGGCATGTTCCTTACACTCTTCTTTTGTTTGTTGCTTTATGCCTCTGGCTTCTGCACTGAGCTTACTCCTTCATCGACTTCCAACCTGCACCACCCATAAACACAGCCATTCTCTGCTTTCTTCTCCTAATGTGAGCCATTGTACACACATTGATGAATCTTCCTAGCTTTTTCGAGGGAAAGTATCAATGTTTGTCTCCCTGCAAGCTAGTTGTCTTGTCCTTCAGTCTTTCTGTTGTGTTTCACTGACTGAAGCATGTGTGCTCGCTGTGTGCCTAGGGAAGGCTCTTCTGTGTAACAACATTAAAAAGAGAAATAACAAAGAGCCACAGCAAAACAAAACAACCCAAAGCAACAACTGTGTTCGTTTGTAATGTACTAGAATGGAGTACTAGTATGCCCTGTACTATGGGAGAGTGGGAAGACGTCTTTGGGTCGCTCCAGAAAAGCAAAAGCAGCAAAGGAACCAAAGAGCACTGAAGAAACCAGGTTGGCACTCAGTGCGCTAAATTGTGTTGAACGAAGCTTCTGGTTGAGTATCTTTTGTGCCGCAAACATTCTCTTCCTGGTTAGAAAAGAACAATGATAAAGAAATAGATGGTTTGTAGTACAGGATTTCTCATTCTGATGTTGCGCATGACTGGCATCTTGTTGCGCAGATTTCATGTTGATCACTTCTGAAATATTCTCTGCCTGCCTGTTTGTTGTGTAATGACTCCCATTTCTGTCTGCCATGCGCAAACTTGAAAAGAAGAGGTTAAAGTCAAAATATAGTTGATGACCAATAATTTGGACTCCATGGTGATCATAAAAGCGTGCATGTTACTGAACGGCCAAAAAACAAATGCATAAAGAAAAGACAATTTTATTTGCGCTTTAAAGACCCTGGGCTAGGAAGAAGTGGTTGACGTGTAGCTTGTGCTTACATGGGACCAAGTTCGCGTGTATTTCTGGCAGTTTATGATGATACGAGGGCAGCAAACACTAGTTAGATCCACACGTCACAGCTCCGTAGCTCAAGGCACATTTCTGAGTCTGAGTCACTCTGTGACACCTATAGAACTTGTGCAGTTATTTCATAATCATCCCATTCAGTACACGACAACACCTCGCCACGATGTTGACAATGTCTTCAAACGTAATGGTGGCAGGAATCGCCACATCGCAGCCTCAAGGTCATCAACAATGCCGTCAACAACAAGCTTGTCATTGGTGGCGGTTCAGGTTCTTATGTTGCAAAGTCGGCCTCATTTGCAATCAGCAAAAGTAAATCCAGTGCGATGGAAACAGTTGCTGATTACATCTGCTTGCACTGTTTTCAAGGGGTCGGCAGGTATGCGACATTGTCAGCGCCGAATAGCATGCTTCGTTTTCGTTAACATGCTCGTCGGCACAGACTGCGAGGCCATCGTTCGTACCACACTAGACGTGACCTGTTGCTTCACGCCACGAGAAAGAAGTCTTGGAATGCAAAATAAATAAACAAGTACTGAAGACCCAACGTGAAAGCGCTATCAAGCGATCGCAGACCTGGCACAACCAGCCTTACACATAATCGCAAACCACGCATGAGATGCCGAGACAGGATGCGGTGATCGCAATGACGGTGTGAGTTGCCTCTAAAATTCGTGTGTCGCGACCAAAACTAAGCGTCAGAGATTATGGTTTTGTATGGCATCTCCAAGGCCGCACTTTCCCTCGTTGGTGCGCCTGAGGAAATAATGGTGGCCCATTCAGTGTGCTCGACATCCATGAGCGGAGTCCGAATTATCGAATGTAGTGCTAGGAACTGTCCGAAATATCGGTCGTCCTAACACATTAAGTCTACGGGCACACTGTTGGCACCACGTGGCTGTCCAAATTACCAAGCATGTCCGAATTATCGGTCCAGCGACTGTACAATGCAAATATTTTTTAACACTACCTTTTAAAAGTAATTCCTATCTTGTGGCAAGTACAGTGCCTGTCGGAACATGACTCTGCAAGCAGACAATGCATTGGCCGTCCTCGCCATGGTTAGGCTAGATAGGTGTGTACCATCGCGTGGCCACCGCGCGGCAGAGCCAGAACGTGTCATAAAAGGCGGATTGTATACTAGCTGCTTGGCTTATAATGGCCCATTGTGTGTGTGCCTGTTAACTCATGCCAATTGATTCATGAAGACATGAGTGTGCTGCCTTAATCGGCACTATTGCTGATACCATGATGAGCCAGAAAAGAGGTGACTGCTTCTGAATTTGTGATGGGACTATAAGAAACTTTGCCTTCACGACCGTGATTATACCTTCTAAATGAATAAAAAGACGTTTCATGCCAGCTTCACACAATAATATATTTGAAATCTGGTGCAGCTGTGTGTATTACCTCTCTCTCCTCTGTTTTGATTTTGTCACTATGTTGAATGTAGTGCATAGCGGCAACATTTTATGGGCAGCAGCAAAGATATGCATGCACTTGAATAATAAATTGCGACTGTCTCATTGTGAGAAGGGTTGAGCAGCTACTTGAGGGTAGCAACAAATATAACTGAAAGCGCAGCTGTGGGCTTGCTTACTTGCCACTGTGACTCAATGCACTTTGGCATTTTTTTTCCAGGTCCATGCAGATCCGGCATACTAATGATGCGTGAGAAACTCAACTTCATAATGTGAACAAGCAACACCACTAAAGTGGCCAGGGAGATTGCCTGATACTTCTGGACTCCTGCTGAAATGCATGCCAGAAGCCTCACTGGCCAGCCATCCCGGCGCCATACGGATAGTGTGGCCAAAAAGCAGGCCACTCCCGAGAAGGCAGACACCATAATGAGTATGCTTTATGCACATTTCTAGGAATAGTTAAAAAACTCAGTTTCAATGTGTAACTGATAGTTGAAATGGCTTACAATGAAAGAATTTATAAATTCACTTGCGCAGCCACATCTTCAGCACTTTGAAGATGTGACATGTAGCGATAGTAGCAAGGTTTACTATATATGCAATCCCATAATTCATGATGCGCTCACATGAACACTAATTTGATACTAAGCTGGGTGGAAACATTGTAATTTTTGTTTTGCTATTTCATCACAGAACAGTTCGTGGTATTGTTGCAGCAGCACGCAGCTAGCGGGTGAAATTTTGGAATTCTTGATGACAGTGGAAACGTTTAGTATAACTGCTTACTGCTACCTGGAAAGGTGACATAGCGGGTCATGATTACCATATTGTGGTGACTTTCACGTGTTGGATCGCATCAATCGACAATTTCTCCAACTAAATTTTTTGGTGTTATTACTGCCTAAATGCTGTAATAATTCATTGTGAATCATGCTTTGACAGAATTTTAGGGTCAGTGAAAGTATGCAATGTGAAAGGGAGATCTGATGTATGTTAACCTCATTTAATGTAACCCGAGTGGACTGGAACGCTGCTACTGTTTTACTTATTGCTGCATTCAAATCTGGGGTTCGGCATTTGGTAGATGACTAAAAGCTTTAAATGTCTGGTAACGGCTACCTTGAGAAAAGCAATGGGCAAAGTTTGTTCTGAACATATTGTGTGGTGGCTAGGAAATTTGTTCCAGATCAAATTAACTAAAATATAAAGTGACTTCAACATGAGTTACTGGAGTTGATTAAATGTATAGAATATACAGTTGTCTAATTATGTTTGATATCAAATTAACTAAGAAGTAAAGTGAATTGAATGTGAATTACTGAAATTGATTAAATGCATAGAGTATGACAATTCTCAAATTAATTTAATCTGGTTCCGATCTTCAACTTGCCCCTTGCAGATGTCATCCAGAAGGTGGTGTTGAAGTGCCCAAGCACTGTGGTGCCATCAAAAAGGCTCGCTCATGGCCAGCACTGCAGGATATATTTGCCGAGGTGGGCAGATTAGACCAAAGAGTCAGGCCATCTGCCCATAATTCAACATCAATCATTGATTTCTTCCTAGTTTTAGGTTCTCTCAAATAAACTATATTTTTATGCCTCGCTTTGCATGGTTATTACAAGGCATGCTCACAATATGTGCAATATGTTGCTGCACTGTTTCTGTGAATCTGGTTGGCCCTTGTACACAGTGTTGCCCAATGGGCGCGTGCGCAGTGTGGCAGGTGCCACCCGGCGGCCATTGTGCAGTGTACGCAGTGTCTCCCCCCAGTGTGCAGTGTCACCCAGTGTGTCAGTGCGCACTGTACGCAGTGTGCAGTGTACCCAGTGCGCAGTGTACGCAGTGTGCAGTGTACCCAGTGTGCAGTGTACGCAGTGTACAGTGTCCCAAGTGTGCAGTGCCACACCGGTCCGATAATCAGGTGGCACTGGCCCAGTGCCACTGTTTTTTCCAATAGGGATGCTGTGTGTCTGGGCCTTTCTCCCTTACATCTGTGTCTCAGTGACTTGTGATCATGTGTACTAAGTCGCACAAGCTGCCCAGAAGTCTTATTTATATGGGTGGTGTGTACATGCACTTCTTGGCCAGGAATAAAAGGTGGGCAAAAATATATGATACCCTTATAACACAGCGAAAAGTGAAAATATTATTTTACGTTTGGCGATTGAATGTATCATGTTGAGCTCGAAAACGTTGCGCTACACCAGCAATGGTAATTAATTGAAATGCCCGTCCCACTGTTGGTCGTAGCAACGATGTGAATGACGCTTGAGAGAAGCCGTTTCGTGTTCTTTTAGATCGTAAGTACAACTTCATAAGGTGGCTGGACTCGAACCCACGGCCTTTCCCAAATATGGCGAAGTCCATTTGGTCTTAGCTCTGCTGTAAATATGGAGACATGAAATGTTATTTCAGATTAATTTAGATTTTACGTTTAGATAATTCATTTGATACCGGTTCGACTAGAACCCGCGTCCTTGACAAATTAGGGAGGGCGGGGCGTGGGTGGCCGTCGATTCACGGCAAACAAAGTTAGAAAGCTGCGGTTTGTGATTTAGGTGGATCTTGAATTGAGACATTTAATTTCATTAAAGGTGGGACGTACACCCATTACCTTCTTTAAACACAGCGATGCGCCTGGCGCGCGTGGTGAAAGGGGGAAGGTGTTCCTCTGAGGCCGTGACAAATTAGTACAGCTACGCTTCAAAACGATCTAGGAGAGCGCCGTTTAGAACATATAATACTGGAACTCCTGGTAACCGTATGCGCAAACTAGGAGCAGCTGAAACTAGGATATTTCTCTGATGCAGAGCGAAGACTCAGACACCAGAAGAACCAAGCGCCTATATAGTTAACTTTTGTATATGTTGCTACTGTTGGTATTGCGAAAGCAATTACTACTTATACACTCGTAACAATTGTGTGAGATGCACATTTTCTAGTTAAGCGTCATCTATACATCCACGAAAGCCTGCGGAGTGCGCGACAAGAAGTTGAAACATCACTGCGCCTCAGCCAGGAACTCCTACAGCGTGCCCAGGCACGAGCGCCGCCGCGTCGCCGCCTCTCCTCTGTGCATGCGCGCTTTCCTCCTCGACCGACGCGAGGCGACGCTTTTGACGCTTTGGCGCGTGCGTGCGCGTTACCACATGGTTGAGCCTTTGCCAGCTCGCAGGGAACAAGAACTTTTTTCAACTTACCTGGCTGGCCTCTCTCGCGACATGGGAGTCGGTGCAGGTAACACCATCAAGCAAGCTAGCAGCCAGCCAGGCAAGGCGAAGAACGTCGACAACAAGAAAGACGCCGCTAGTAGCCTACCTCGCGCCCTAGGAGTCTGTGCAGCGAACACCGGCAAGCAAGCGAGCACCCAACGAGGAAAGGCGAACAAAGACGGGAACATGAAAGACGCCGCTAGTAACCTTCCTCGTTCCGTGGGAGTCGGTGCAGTAACCACCGACAAGCAAGCTAGCAGCCAGGCTACTAGCGGCGTCTTTCTTGTTTTCGACTTTGTTCGCCTTGCCTGGCTGGCTGCTAGCTTGCTTGCGCGTGCTCCCTGCACCGACTCCCACGGCGCGAGGTAGGCTACTAGCGGCGTCTTTCTTGTTTTTGACTTTGTTCGCCTTGCCTGGCTGGCTGCTAGCTTGCTTGATGGTGTTACCTGCACCGACTCCCATGTCGCGAGGGAGGCTACTAGCGGCGTCTTTCTTGATTTTGACTTTGTTCGCCTTGACTGGCTGGCTGCTAGCTTGCATGCCGGTGGTCCCTGCACCGACTCCCACGGCGCGAGGTAGGCTACTAGCGGCGTCTTTCTTGTTTTTGACTTTGTTCGCTTTGCCTGGCATCTGCTAGCTTGCTTGATGGTGTTACCTGCACCGACTCCCATGTCGCGAGTGAGGCTACTAGCGGAGTCTTTCTTTGACTTCATGTTGAGCTCGAAAACGTTGCGCTACCCCAGCAATGGTAATTAATTGAAATGCCCGTCCGACTGTTGGTCGTAGCTACGATGTGAATGACGCTTGAGAGAAGCCGTTTCGTGTTCTTTTAGATCGTAAGTATAACTTCATAAGGTGGTTGGACTCGAACCCACGGCCTTTCCCAAATACGGGGAAGTCCATTTGGTCGTAGCTCTGCAGTAAATATGGAGACATGAAATGTTATTTCAGATTAATTTAGATTTTACGTTTAGATAATTAATTTGATACCGGTTCGACTAGAACCCGCGTCCTTGACAAATTAGGGAGGGCGGGGCGTGGGTGGCCGTCGATTCACGGCAAACAAAGTTAGAAAGCTGCGGTTTGTGATTTAGGTGGATCTTGAATTGAGACATTTAATTTCATTAAAGGTGGGACGTACACCCGTTACCTTCTTTAAACACAGCGATGCGCCTGGCGCGCGTGGTGAAAGGGGGGAGGTGTTCCTCTGAGGCCGTGACAAATTAGTACAGCTACGCTTCAAAACGATCTAGGAGAGCGCCGTTAAGAACATATGATACTGGAACTCGTGGTAACCGTATGCGCAAACTAGGAGCAGTTGAAACTAGGATATTTCTCTGATGCAGAGCGAAGACTCGGACACCAGAAGAACCAAGCGCCTATAGAGTTGACCTTTGTAGATGTTGCTACTGTTGGTATTGCGAAAGCAATTACTACTTATACACTCATAACAATTGTGTGAGATGCACATTTTCTAGTTAAGCGTCATCTATACATCTACGAAAGCCTGCGGAGTGCGCGACAAGAAGTTCAAACATCACTGCGCCTCAGCCAGGAACTCCTCCAGCGTGCCCAGGCGCGAGCGCCGCCGCGCTGCCGCGTCGCCGCCTCTCCTCTGTGCATGCGCGCTTTCCTCCTCGACCGACGCGAGGCGACGCTTTTGACGCTCTGGCACGTGCGTGCGCGTTACCACATGGTTGACCCTTTGCCAGCTCGCAGGGAACAAGAACTTTTTTCAACTTACCTGGCTGGCCTCTCTCGCGACATGGGAGTCGGTGCAGGTAACACCATCAAGCAAGCTAGCAGCCAGCCAGGCAAGGCGAAGAACGTCGACAACAAGAAAGACGCCGCTAGTAGCCTACCTCGCGCCCTAGGAGTCTGTGCAGCGAACACCGGCAAGCAAGCGAGCACCCAACCAGGAAAGGCGAACAAAGACGGGAACATGAAAGACGCCGCTAGTAACCTTCCTCGTTCCGTGGGAGTCGGTGCAGTAACCACCGACAAGCAAGCTAGCAGCCAGGCTACTAGCGGCGTCTTTCTTGTTTTCGACTTTGTTCGCCTTGCCTGGCTGGCTGCTAGCTTGCTTGCGCGTGGTCCCTGCACCGACTCCCACGGCGCGAGGTAGGCTACTAGCGGCGTCTTTCTTGTTTTTGACTTTGTTCGCCTTGCCTGGCTGGCTGCTAGCTTGCTTGATGGTGTTACCTGCACCGACTCCCATGTCGCGAGGGAGGCTACTAGCGGCGTCTTTCTTGTTTTGACTTCGTTCGCCTTGCCTGGCTGGCTGCTAGCTTGCTTGCGGTGGTCCCTGCACCGACTCCCACGGCGCGAGGGAGGCTACTAGCGGCGTCTTTCTTGATTTTGACTTTGTTCGCCTTGCCTGGCTGGCTGCTAGCTTGCTTGATGGTGTTACCTGCACCGACTCCCATGTCGCGAGGGAGGCTACTAGCGGCGTCTTTCTTGTTTTTGACTTTGTTCGCCTTGCCTGGCTGGCTGCTAGCTTGCTTGCGGGTGGTCCCTGCACCGACTCCCACGGCGCGAGGGAGGCTACTAGCGGCGTCTTTCTTGATTTTGACTTTGTTCGCCTTGCCTGGCTGGCTGCTAGCTTGCTTGCATGGTGTACCTGCACCGACTCCCACGGCGCGAGGGAGGCTACTAGCGGCGTCTTTCTTGATTTTGACTTGTTCGCCTTGCCTGGCTGGCTGCTAGCTTGCTTGCAGGGTGGTCCTTGCGGTGGTCCCCGACTCCCACGGCGCGAGGTAGGCTAATAGCAGGCGTCCTTCTTGATTTTGACTTTGTTCGCCTGCCTGGCTGGTCTGCTAGCTTGCTTGCATGGTGGTCCCTGCACCGACCTCCCACTGTCGCGAGGGAGGCTACTAACGTGGCGTCTTTCTTGATTTTGACTTTGTTCGCCTTGCCTGGCTGGGCTGCTAGCTTGCTTGCATGGTGTTCCCTGCACCGACTCCATGTCCGCGAGGGAGGCTACTAGCGGCGTCCTTTCCTTGTTTTTGACTTCGTGTTCGCCTTTGCCTGGCTGGCTGCTAGCTTGCATTGCGGGTGGTCCCTACACCGACTCCCACGGCGCGAGGGAGGCTACTAGCGGCGTCTTCGTGTTTTTGCACTTCGTTCGCCTTGCCTGGCTGGCTGCTAGCTTGCTTGCTGGTGTTACCTGCACCGACTCCCATGTCGCGAGGGAGGCTACTAGCGGCGTCTTTCTTGTTTTTGACTTTGTTCGCCTTGCCTGGCTGGCTGCTAGCTTGCTTGCAGGTGGTCCCTGCACCGACTCCCATGTCGCGAGGGAGGCTACTAGCGGCGTCTTTCTTGATTTTGACTTTGTTCGCCTTGCCTGGCTGGCTGCTAGCTTGCTTGATGGTGGTCCCTGCACCGACTCCCACGGCGCGAGGTAGGCTACTAGCGGCGTCTTTCTTGTTTTTGACTTCGTTCGCCTTGCCTGGCTGGCTGCTAGCTTGCTTGAGGGTGGTCCCTGCACCGACTCCCACGGTCGCGAGGGAGGCTACTAGCGGCGTCTTTCTTGATTTTGACTTTGTTCGCCTTGCCTGGCTGGCTGCTAGCTTGCTTGCAGGTGGTCCCTGCACCGACTCCCATGTCGCGAGGGAGGCTACTAGCGGCGTCTTTCTTGATTTTGACTTTGTTCGCCTTGCCTGGCTGGCTGCTAGCTTGCTTGAAGGTGGTACCTGCACCGACTCCCATGTCGCGAGGGAGGCTACTAGCGGCGTCTTTCTTGTTTTTGACTTCGTTCGCCTTGCCTGGCTGGCTGCTAGCTTGCTTGATGGTGGTCCCTGCACCGACTCCCATGTCGCGAGGTAGGCTACTAGCGGCGTCTTTCTTGTTTTTGACTTTGTTCGCCTTGCCTGGCTGGCTGCTAGCTTGCTTGCGGGTGGTCCCTGCACCGACTCCCACGGCGCGAGGTAGCTACTAGCGGCGTCTTTCTTGTTTTTGACTTTGTTCGCCTTGCCTGGCTGGCTGCTAGCTTGCTTGATGGTGTTACCTGCACCGACTCCCACGTCGCGAGGGAGGCTACTAGCGGCGTCTTTCTTGATTTTGACTTTGTTCGCCTTGCCTGGCTGGCTGCTAGCTTGTTTGCAGGTGGTCCCTGCACCGACTCCCATGTCGCGAGGTAGGCTACTAGCGGCGTCTTTCTTGTTTTTGACTTTGTTCGCCTTGCCTGGCTTGCTGCTAGCTTGCTTGCGGGTTGTCCCTGCACCGACTCCCATGTCGCGAGGGAGGCTACTAGCGGCGTCTTTCTTGTTTTTGACTTTGTTCGCCTTGCCTGCTGGCTGCTAGCTTGCTTGCAGGTGGTCCCTGCACCGACTC